>VWYI01021433.1:0-20318 GCA_013399455.1 Anthoscopus minutus
AACAATCCAGGGATTGCTAAACCCAAAAATCTAAAAGAAAAGAGAATCTACTGTGAGTGACCCAAAAAAAGGCAGAGCCTTTTTCCTGCCCACTAGTTTCCTGCCAGTGAATTCTTTTGGGCTCAGCAGGTTTGTCAGTCTGTAGATTAATTTAGCTGCTTCTCTTCCTTATGGAGCATGGAATCTCTGGGGCTTTTCTCTTCACATCTCCTTCTGTCACTTCATGGGAGCTGAGCCTTTCTGCAGCACTTGCCAGGTGTCCTGTTGTCTCTGGGAACGCCTCTCCAAAAACAGACTCCTGTGCCCCAAGGAAAGGAGCTGCCTCCCATCTCCCACTTGGTACCTGTGATCCATCCACACTCTCTTGACAAGGACTGTGGGCAAAGTGAAACAACAATGTGAAATGGAAAGAAAGCAGTCTGTCAAGTCCACAGCCACCATACTAGCCTTCTCAATTCTGCTGTTAAATCTCAACTGCAGGGATCTAAACACTACCTCTGATACTACATCAAAATCTACACAGTGGAGAATTAAATGGACCACTACACAAAAAACTGGTAAGATTTCTGTCCCCTCAATCTCCTAGGTCCTTTTTAAAGATCACAGCTGAGTTTTCAACCTTACAGTAATGAGAATAGTCCACAACATGAAGAATTCAATGCTACAGTGTGTTGTGCTACGAGTCCAACTCCAATTTTGATGAAGGCACCAAAATATTTCTGAGTACAGCCTGAAACCAAAAATAATAGTTTCTAACCTTGTTTCTAATATGGCTTATTACCAAGAAAAAGGAAAACTGAATCTTCACCTGTCAGAAGCCTAAGAAATGGCTCTTTTCTAAAACACTACCACAGGAAGTTACTGAGTTTTGAACAACATAAAAGAATCAAGAAGCACAAATCAAAGAGAAGCTGCCTATTAAAGACATTTCCTAAGAAGGTCCTACAATGCCATTAAGTACCCAGTTAAAAAAGTGATCTGTGAGCTTATCTTTGGACCCTTAGATCAACATCACACTTCAGAAAAAAACAGTAAGCGAAGGAGACTGTTCTAGATGAAACAGCCAACAACACATCAGAATGCTAAGCTAGGAAGAAGAGCATTTCTAAATTTCATGATCAAAATTACCTCCTGCACCTGTCACAGGTCATTAAATTTCGTCTAGGAAGGATTTCCACCTTTGAAAAGCTATAGCAAAAATTTACATTTTCAATTTCAATGTCTCAATGGATGGCTACAATGTTTTCCCAAATGGTACCTTGTCCAAAAGATGAATAATTTTCTCTGTCAAAAACATATGCCTTATCTCCAAAGTCAGTTATTAAGCATCTGTTTTAGTGATTGATACTTCTTATGTGTCTCACTCCAAATGAACACAAGCATTACTACCTGCTGATTTCCTATATAGTAAAGGTATTTGTAATTGCTCTTTCTGAAAAGCATTAAGTCTCTAATTGCCAATCTTCTACACATTATTAAGGCTCTTTTCTATATTCATACAACTGAACTCAAGAACTTTGTAAATAGGCATCATGGTCATGGCAGTATTTTAAAATCAAACTTGGTTAAGATGGAGACAAAGCTAAAATCACCTACTCCATTTCCATTTCACCTCCTTTTCTCTCCCATCCTTCACCATCTCTCACTAACACAGAACAAAGATGCACCTCCAGCTAAGACTCATGGGTGTCACAGAGGGCAGTCTCCTTATAGATCCACTATTTCAGACATCAGTGACTGACAAGACCTCAAAATTGTAATTCAGAGAGACCCCAACTTACCTAGACACATCAGAGTATCTCACACTTATCTATACAGACCTGAAAAAGCCCCACATTTTCTGGAGGACAGTAAACAACACAACTGCTCACAAACACAGGTTAAGAAACCACTGGCCTAAGACTTTTGGAACAGGAATAGGTATCTAATGCATATCATCACAGTCAGGGGTACCATCTGCTCTACCTCACCTGTTTCATTTAACACCTCTTACATAAGGTTGACAGAAACAGAAACTGTATTTTGAGAGAAACAAGCTGTGCATTAAATAGAAGTCAAATTCCTTGGCTTCCAATGTTGTCCAATATGACATAATATACTGTCAGACACAAAGTGGTTGTAGTGCCTGCTTAGCAGAAAATACTCATTCCTTTGTATCAGAAAGCCACTTTCACTTCTCTGGTTAAAAAAAAAAAAAGGAACATTTTGGAATACATGCTTCCTTCTTTATATTTTTTTTGGCAGAACACAAAGATCTTGCAACTAAACAGCATGAAACATACCACCTAGGAGGCTACAAATAAAAATTTCCTTAATGGAAGCAGCTGCCAGGATTCATTCACCTGGATGATGCTGGACCCCATTAAACTTCCTTCAAGCAAATCACAGATCATGTATCTTTTATCAAAACAAAACCACACATACTGTGACTGCAAACTTCAGGCTGCTACTTTCTTTGAACAGTAGTGATAGTGCTAATCCTAATGAGCCATGGAAGTGCATTAAGGCTGTAGTAACATTCCTTTGCTTCTCCTCTCCTTCCATTCTTCCCAGTTCTTTCTCAGAACATCTTGAAAGAGATAAAAGCTCCTAGGTTTGGAAACACAATGATTCTTATATTGTAAAAGTCTCAGAAGAGTATTTTCATGGCTGTTATTAAAGTCTTAGTGTACATCAAGGGGAAGAATGAGAAGAATGGGAAAATGAGCCTGAAGAATTGTGATAGAGGGCTGTTAAAATAAACTTTATGTCACATGGAGCTGTTCCACTTTGTATTGACACCCTGTACATTTTCAGCTCCAACTTGGCCTCTAGCAACTCTAACCATAACAAGACAACATTTTGACTAAACCTTTAACTTGTAAAGAAATTCAAGAAGAGACAAACTGGATTAGTGCCTTTTTTTTTAAATTACCACCTCTGGAATTTCGTGTTTCATAATGCATGGAGTTTTTATGATGCTGAGTACATAGCTTTGAGAAAGAAAGTAGCTGTTCTACATGTGTCCTCCTAATTGCCTCTAATAGGAGTATTTCCCAATATAGCAGCATGGGGTTTCTAAATGCATGTTGGGCAAGCCCTTTTTGTACTATTAAGTTCCTGACAAACCAAGTCTACAAAATTTATACAATAAGGGACTCTTAAAATTTTAATTCTGCCTTCACTTTGCTACAATAAAAAGAAAAGGCTCATCCTTTATTTCTGTAAGTTTGATTACCTCCAGCAGGTGTGAAAGGGAAGACAAGAAGTTTGGGAGACTCAGATGTCAAATTTAAGTGACCTAAACTACTGCAGTTCCAGCAACTCTTATTTAGCAATTACTCTGATAAGAGAAGATAAATAAAAGAAGCAGATTCTCTCATGTTCCTGCTAACATCCCTACTACTATATGAGGAGACATCTATGATAAGGAGCAGAAATAAAGCACTAAGTGGTGTTTCCTCCAGGTGTGGCCAAACCCCAGACAATACATCAGCAATTCAATATTGATACCAAGTTAGCATGGTTTATTTGGAAGATAACATATTTTTTCAGCTTGTCCTGAATCTTTTTTATACACTTGGAAGGAAAACAAAACTAGCTACCTTTCTTAATGCCATCCTTGCCAAAATTGTTCTAGGAATCACTGTGGGTGGGTGATCAGGATCCATGCTGTGCAGCAGCAGTCTCCCATTACCTTGCCTTACCCAAGTCTACAACTTTGCTACCTGGGATAGATTAGAACCCTGTCAGAGATCAACTTTTTTTCCCATAGAAGTAGAAATAAAGGGACATTCCTGTTAAGAAAAAGTCTGGATAAAGCACTATTGCCCTTTTCTGTTATATGTCAGTATATTTTTGCCACACTTATTGTTCAGCAGGACAAGTGTCCCTCTTCCACAAGAGGCAAGGGATGACCAATCACCCACTGTTTGTAATCAAGGCAACTTTTTAAAGTCTCAGAAAATAAATTAGTTAAAAGCCATCCTGTTCTTTCCTAATAAAGGTCCAGGAAGATTCACAACAAAGACTGGTTAAAAAAATTGGTACTTTACTATGAAAAAAACCTCATAAAACTTTCAGGAAAAGCAGCTTGGGGCTGTCACATTCCAAACGCAGACATACAGTCACATCCAGGAAAAATGCCAGCCATACCAAGACACCACAGAAGACAACTAAGGAGTATTTCCAAACAATAGTCATGCTTCTTACTTGAGTCAGATCTAATATCTAAAACAACAGAAACATCTGTAGAAAGCATCAGGTACAAACAAAGGCAAAATGAAACCGTTGTTTTCATAATCCTTAGCTAATTTTGGGCTAAGTCACTATTTAGCAGATATTAGTAACCAGCATTCTCTGAATTTATAAAAACAAGAAAGTATTGGTAAACCAAAGCATGCTAAACAATTGCATGGCAATGCTATGTGCACTGGCAAACTGCATGCCCTATGCCACTCCATTGCTTCATTGGGTAATAAAATGCTGTGTTAGCTGCTTGATTAAAAAAAATTATCACAGTATTAGCACAAAGTCAAAGTCTGGAGCATCAGTCTACCAAAAGGTATAGTTATGAAAGTGCAGTGAGAACAGTCCATATTCCTCTCTCCATGCATTGGGTTTACTACTGCTTCAAAAATTAGAGAGAAATTCTAAAGAGTTTTGTAAACTTAAATCAACCAGAAATTATATATCCATCTGTTGCTCTAGCTCTTGCTTAAAATTTAATAGCATGACTATGTCTTTTACGCACAGAAAGATGAAAAATTTTGCCAAAGGTCACCCTAAACTAATACATCGCCCTGAACATTTTAGATTTTTACTTTTTAAATTTTAAGAGAGAACACAATATTTTGCATATAAAACACTAATATAGTCATTATTTCTACGGTCTGAGGGATCTAATCCATGTTGCAAGCAATCTACTATTTGTCCCACAATTTATTTCCCATAAATCAGAAGTTTAGAGTTGATAACCTCCCACCATGGGCACGTCAGATCTACCACAAAACGTATTTCATCCTCACATTATCTTTCTGATCTCCCCAAAAAGATTACTTATTTAGTTACTTGAAAATTTCTAATGTGTCCTTCTGTTCAACTTATTTCTAATGTTACAACAACCAAGGCCCCAGTAAATAAGGTTGCCAGTTCCTGATTAGGAGTACATGGTTTTAGCATTATTTCAATTAAATCACACCAGCATATCCCATCACTGGATGTTTTGACAAACTGTACAGAAACACCTTACACTGTATCTGGCACTATGTTAAATGGACCCTTTGAGGCTAAGTGATGCAAACCACTGCTCTCCAAAGTCTGCTGATCACAATTAACTGAGAAGGGAAAAATGCCTTCTGGATGCAAACAGCCCAGCCTTACACAGGATTTTATCAAACCACAATTACAACAGGATACAAATACCTTGCAACCAGGTTTTAGCTGCTCTCAAAACATTAATATATAGAGCAAGAAAAGAAGCAGGAATGCATTTGCAAATTTAGAGTAGGATCTAAAAAAAACCCTACTTCCTTGGACCATAAAAGTACTTAAGTCCTAAACTCAAGTACTTTATAAAGTAGAACAAGGAATTTGAAGCAGGTTCCCACCCTGTACCGAACTAATGTACAAGTTAAGAACCATATTCAGGTTCTTTCACTGAATTTGAACTGCAAGGGAAGTTCATTCTACAAGAATACAATTCACCTTCCTGGCTGGTCTGGAAGTCTAAATGAGGTTCCTACTTCATCTGAATACTTTATTAAGCCACTGCTAAGCTGAAACATTCTTAGGAAAACTGCATAGAGTGCACTTGTATATCAAGATATGAATATGTATGTTGCGAAAAATATTTTTTCAAATACTGGACAATAAAACTTTTATTACGATAAAGATAAAAACTTTGTATTTATAATTACTATGTCGATACATTCCTGTAAAACAGAACTCCAGCTTTGTGATTAACAAATCAAGCATCACAGATGATAAATGGTAAACACAAGGAGTTTCAGACACACTGAAAGTACTTATTGTCAAGATGCTATCACTTAGTGAATACAATCTCACAAAACCTATTTGTGAACTCTATGTTTTGAATAATGCACTATTTGGTTGTAGAGAGAAGAGTTATCAAAAACTAACTTAACCCTTTAAATAGAAGCTTTTACTTCTGTACAGCATTTATACATATATGCATATATATATATATATATGTAACATATAATTGCTGTATATATATGTATATATATCCACGTTTTAGAATGGTTGATGACTTGGTTGCACATGTAGATACTTTATCATTATTGGACTTTCCATATAAAAATTCTGTCATTCATATTCTCAAACTCCAGTGTCATACAAAAGCAGCTGTTCAAAGTTCAGGTCTCTTCAAGAAACAGCTCTGAAATTTGCAGGGGTAAACTCAGTATTTGGATATTTCCCAGGAAGCCTTTCCTCCAGCAGTACTTCAGACAGGATTCTTCTTTTACCAAACCAGCAGTAAATATGACAATATAACCTCTCCAAGAGCTATGAATGTTGCATTCCAAATTAGACAAGTGTCTTTTCCAACTATTATCCTACATGAATCTACCTTCACTCCACTATGGATTTTCCTCTCAAATCTCACCTCTACAACTCGGACCATTTCTTTGGGAGCAACACATGATTCTCTGTCCCAGGTAGCTGCCAATTTTCTCCACAGAAAAGTGAGGGGCCAATATTTTAACAACTGCTCAGCTGAAATGTATTTTTCACCATATTCTTTACTGCATAGGCAGCAGTTAAAAATAAAAAAAAATTAGATATTAGAGAAATGTGTTATATTTGAGTATGAAAATGTATTTCCTTATTAACTGTGTTTTCTTTAAAATATTTCTGAATTAAAAACAGATGATCATGTAGTATTAGAAAAATATTAGAATTACTAAATGTTACAATCCACAAAAAAACTACTAAACGCCACACACTAAAGAGCTAAAAGCAAATCACTTGCTGCTTGTCAGGCATAACCTGCCAAGCTATTAGCTCTCATTTTGAAGGCTTGCATTTGCTCAATGGCTGACCTGCACATTGCAGAGCCTTAGCATGAGAAACAGCTTTTAGGCTCAGCTGCTTTCTAAGTGCCATCCATCATCAGGAAAAAGAGATTATTCCATTTACAGTCAGCTACTTTGCCAAATTCTTCTGGCTCTGTTCCATCAGTCACACCCACGGCACCCGGAGGAAACGCAAAGCCTAGCTCTGTATCACTCTGTATCACTTGCTGAAGTGTGGAATGAAAAGCAATTAGCATTTGATGCCATGTATGAGGAAACTGAGGCGGAATGACATTTCTAGCATTTACCAGCCCCGCTCCCTGCACCAGCCAGCAGCTGACAGGGGCACATAGAGGCAGGCTGGGAACTTACACTGGAGGGGGGTGGAGCTGGGAACATCTCATGGTTTGCATAACAGAACCATAAACAGGCCCACATGCAGCAAGGGGTCCTTTGGAAGCCCTTCTGAAAATACATGTACACACTCATTGTCACTGATGCAATTCATCATAAGAGTTATTACTTGCTGAACCATGAGATGGTCCAGGAAGGCTCTTTTGCTTTCCAGTGAGGCTTCCTCCCCAGTTTGTTTACACTCAGAAATGATAAACAAGATTCTCTTTCAAATCAAAACATCCGTTCTTTCGTTCATAGTACAATGAATACATTGCAGAATAGATTTATCTGCAAAGGTAAAACAAACCCCAAATGCCTCCAAACGTGGCCCTTGTCTGCCAGTTATGCCCAAAAGATTCTGCAAAAGGGTGTGCCAGGTTAAGCCTTCACCCACAATGTCCTGTGAGCACAATTCACTGCAGAGCTACAAAACCACCTACACAGCAGGTTTTTGCACCCCGAACAATAGGCATTAAAACATAGATGCATCCCAAGGGTTCTAGTTCCTTCCCCTCCAAGAAAAAGGGAGAACAAGAAAGAGGTCAGGACTATCAGCCAATTATTCAACTCCAGGCCAGAAAAGTGGATTTCTGGAATAACCTTTGCCTTTCCTAACTAGATGGACATGTAAGAGGCTAAGGAGGAAGATTACAGTCACCACTTCTCTGTTCATGGTCTGTGTAGAAAAAAGTGCAATCACCTTCTGAGGAAAGGCACAGCCAGCTGGGCTCAGTTCTTGTCTCCTTCCCTTTAAATTCCAGCCTCATTCTTGTAGCCACCAGCATGCAAACAGTTTCATAGTAAGTTAAGGATAACAAGATCTATTTGGGTCTCCAGTTTCATTGCAATGTGTCTGCATAACACACACCATTAAACTGCTTAGTGAAAACCCGGCAAAAGAAACTTGAAAATGTTATCCATAAACTGAACAATCTTTCAAAATGGTCCATCACTGGAAACAGAAATCTGAACTTGTGTTCCTCCTTTGAAAAATATATGCACAGATCATATTCCAAAGACATTTCCAACTTAAAATGTTACTACTCTTTACTGCCACATTTAAACCTACTGTGGAAGCAAAAAACAGAGAAGTCACAAGTTCAAAGGATTCTCAAGACCCTGCACAACATGCTTTGAAACCTAAAGCTGCCACTAAAAATACGATGTCCTCTACTTCATAGTCAAATAGCAAAAAGCAACTAAAGCAGCACTGTGCATTTGGGTTTTTTGAGGGAGGAAGGGATGGCACTTAATCCCTCCTAATACCCTAGGAAAGGTGTTTTTTGCACCAAATTTCTTATCTGAAAGTCAGGCAGTGGACAATATATCAGCTGGTATACATCCTATAATGGCCCTTCAGCCTCCCCTGCTCATATAAATAAGAGGGAGCACCCCATGCTCCACCAGCCCTACACCAGCTGCAGCAGCAGCCACTACCAAGGCTGGGCTTGCACTTGCAGGAGGAGCTCAAGCACTGAAGAACTCCTGTGCAGCTGCTCTGAGTAGCTCCCAAGCTTTCTCCAATCAGCAGGTGTAATCAACACCAAAAAGCTGCAGCCAGGGCAAACAAGCAGCACTGGACTGGCCCTTTCAGACAAGAGTCCCCAGATTTGACCCCAAACCTTCACCTTGTCTACAACTAGGGTCACTTTGTGACCAATAAAGTCCTCTTTTCCACTGCACAAAGGATGGTAACATAAGGCCACTACATCCTGGATTCCTTAATTCCTATTCTTTCTTAAAATGAAAAGTTCATCAGCTCCCCGACAAAGTGGACCTCCCCTTGCCCAGTGCCTTCCTGACACCTGTGTGGCTCCACCAGCAGTGGCCTTGTGTCTTTCCTCATTTATCCTTGGTGAAAGATTGATTGGAACACCACAAAGGAGCTTTCCCTGACCCATAACAGGTGGATGTCCTGTGCATCTTGTGACTCTTGACTCAAATCAGAGTGAGGAAAATGACTCAATCTCTTCCTTAGTCCTAGACAAACTGCTTCCCTGGTAGCTGTGCTGCAGATGTTGGCAATTCCTAGGTAGTAAAGAGGAGGTAAACAAGCTGAGGGGAAACAAAGGGCTGGAAATCTCAAATTTAATAAAGGAGGGGATGATATCTTATCTGCCTGGTTGTTGCTAACTAGGGACCAAAGTTCAATCCAGCCAGTTCTAGCTTTTTTTTCTACCAAGAGGAGCTATTTAATTTAGAGAAAACTAGCTGTCTTTGAATTGATGACAAACTGCAAGAAGAACGTTATATTAAATTAACAAATTATAGCACAGAGACTGCATTAACATTTTTGACAAAAATTCCTATATTCAAACCTTTCCCCAAGCTGAGCAGACTCTATGTTAATTTAATTGCTTTCAAATAATTAAATTCCACATTAAGTGGGGCTAATCTATGCTGTTTCAGCCTAATTACTATCTCGGTTCCAAAAGTTGGTGCCTTTTTTTCCCCAAAAGAGATTTAAATGGAATTTATTCTTGACCATTTTGAGTCTCCAGTTGTCTGTTAGGTCTACTGAATGAAGCCTTGTAGCACAGTAATATGGACACAGCAAAAACTTCAAGGCTAAGTCAGTCTTGCTCTTCCTGCATTTACTCTACATTTTGTTTGTTATGCTAACTGAGGCTGTTAGCTAATGACTTCAGAACACTGTTAATAATCTGTGGTTTTCCTTTGTTAAAATGAAACCAAATTACCTCTAAATCGACAGGAAGGACACGCATATAAACATATGTTTATCAACACTCATCCTCCCTGTGCCAAGGAATACTGTGTATTCTAAATAATTCAAAAATCATCAGGAGCTGGCACTCTTTAAGCTAGTCAGAGGTTTGCCACCTTGTCCTTAAAGATGCTGTAGTACATCTAGGTATCCCAAAGGATGAACATAACTCATGTGAAACTACATCTGTTACAGTGAAGGCTTCTTCTGGTGAGAACATCTGGATCTGCAGAAGGGGCTGGAAACTTCCTTTTTCATTTCATATAAGCTCCACTGTTTTTTCTCTCACCTCAGACAGGTGCAAGCACCACTTTGTAAAAGGCAAAAATACAAATCACAGAGCTTGCCCTTTTATACAGTTAAGTAACAGATTTTTTCCTTTCCAATTTCAACCTAATAAGCATCCAGTATTTCTGTGTAAATTAACAGTAAAGACAGAAGGGAAGTGGGGAAGACAACAAAGTCTTGTATTAATCCCACAGGTAGGGTTAAAGATGCCAAGACAGAACTCCAGATTAATGCCACTTACAGTATATTAGCCTACCCCTATGGAACCATAAGATCCCATCAGCACATCAGGCTTTGTTCAAGAAATAAATAAATAAAATAACAATTCACAAGGCAGTTTTTCATTAGATATTTGGCATGCTAGTAAGAGTAATCAGGGAATATAGATATAAACAACAGCTTTCTATTCATTCTGTCCCAAAAAATAAGACCCTGGAAGAGTGCACACTGTAACTAAATGTATCTAACAATTTTCACAGTGAAAGTACTAAAATTTGAGGCTTTATTCATAGGCAGAAAGGCAAAAGCCAGAAAAAAATGCAAGTAAGTGAAGCTCACACAGACTCTTACACAAAGAGTGACTGTCCCATGTGACAAGCACCAGCAGAAAGAGCCCATTTATATTTCTGTCTCAAACAATCACAGCTGAAATCTATCTTTAGGAGCCTGATCTGAAGTTTAGAAGACTTTCAGTATACTGCTGATTCTGCAGAACTCATATTTCTGGGTTCTTTCGTATATCTCCCAGTTTATGCCATAGTCCAACATAATCTGATGCCTGGGAACACCAGAACAAGGGCTGAAGACACACCAAATTTTGCCTTGAATCACCATTTCTTTGCAGACAAGATTTATCTATGTTAAAAACAAGTCCCAAACAAAAAAACCACTAAAACCCCAAATAAATCTAAAACAACTAGCAAAATCCCAGAAATCTGTTTCCATAAGACTTTCATTAAGCTAAGAGAACAAAGCTCATAGTTTGTGGCAGAATAGCAGACCATCTAGCTATTTCTGATTTATTTCTCAGAAATTTTTTAATCAAGAAACTTCAGCATCAGCTATGATGCTTTACAGATGCTTTACAGAACATCATGTCTGCAGCCACTGTATAACACAGTGTAACACAGAGAGCACAGCCCATGCTTTTTAATACTGCTTATGACAGAGTATGTGAGTACGTTGTCCTCTCACCCCACTCCTTTACTTAATCCCATGCCTTGGATCCAAAATGCAATTCTACTCTTCTAACATAAACCATGCAGATTAAAATTCTGCTTCCTCTTGAGAGAAAATAATTTAAAAGGTTTGAATGGAAGTCAGGTAATAAAAATATCACAGTTTTATGGTAAGTCTTGCTATGACTTCAGGAATATATCCCTACCTAGCTACTTGTGTATCTTCAGCAGAAAAGCTTGTTTGTCAAGTTCTAGAAGGGATTTCCCCTTCCCAACTCACCAGAACATAGCCTGCAATTTACAACAGTAACCCAAATCCTACAGCAAATCTTAACCCCAGAGCCCTACTAATTTGAAAATCCATCTGACCCAGCCAGTGATACTGGCTCCTTGTAGCAGAATGCAACAACTTGAAAGAATATGAAACCAATGAAACAAATTCAACAGAAGGTAACAAATGTCACTTTTAAATTACTACGCTTCCCCAAGAAACTGACACAGTAAAAAAGCAAATTTGTGTTCTCTCAAAGCGAGGATGACAACCTCACTCTGAAGACATCACCTAAAGCACTGACAGCTACATCTGCACGTTCTGGGATCTAATCCAGTTGAGCACTGAAATAAAAGTAAAGCAATAGGTAAAATAATCAGCCTGTGAAATAAAAAATGGTCAAGGAAAGGCACATCAAGGAACTGTGAATTAGTAATATAAGTTGACATAGATCTGAAGATAGGTGCTGGATAGAAAGATTTTAACCACACTTGTGTAGGATAAGGATTAGCTTTCACTATTCCATAATTATTATGGTTTCACATGCCCTGCAATGACAACAGAAGCATTCAGATGGCAAAAGGACCATAGGTGTTTACAGATTTTCCCCTGTGTAAACAGCACACTAAAACCTGTAATATTTCTGTTCCCACAACAAATAGAAATTAACTCTATTTACATCAGATCACCAATATAAGGGATTAGCTGTTTGTGTTAGTAAGTATATTTATGTGATCAAATGCAGATATACAGCAAACCAGAAAGGTTTATTACTGGACCTGATCTAGTGGTTCCCACCTCTCCACATGTCTTGCATCTCACCTTGAAGGTATCTGTCAGAAAGTTCAGAAATCACAGTCATTAGATCAAACTCTTAGTAACTCATAAAATGATTTTTAAATCTTCAACCCATACTTGCATCTATTGCTAATACTTCAAACATCACGTTTATCTGGCCTAATAATTTGTCAGACATGAACCAAGAGATGATTTGAGGTACAGCTGAACCTTTTTAAACATACAGAGATAACATCTGCCAGTGCCAAGGGCTAATTAACTCCCGAGGGTTGAACACATGTAAGAATTTAGGGGGCATTTTCTCTTGGACACATATTCACTACAATTGTCCCAAGAACTTTCAAGGCTCCTGTAAGATCTGATGACAAATCACCTAAGTGCCTTCTTTGGGCAATTTCACCATGTCTAGTACAGAGGCTTTGTGCATAAAAAAGGCACAAAGTGTTGAATAATCTCATCAAATGTACTTTTTCCCAAATATTGCAGATCAAAATATAAGTTTTCATAAGTAGATGCATTTCCTCTGAAGTTTTCAAATGTGGAGAAATAAAACAGAAAAGACAATTTTCAGTGGCTAGAAGAGGTCCATGTTAGACAAAATGTAGCAACACCCCTAGAGAAATAAAAAATTTTCAGTGCAAAAAGTGATGTGTTCACCACAGCACTGTGGGCACAGAAAAGCTCAGCAGTCCTTGCCCTATAGGCTTATGCACCTGGGATAATGTCCACAGGTCATTTTTCACACTTGTCACAGGAATTTGTACTCTGCCACTGAAACTCAACATCCAAGAGAAACCCTTGATCTTTTTCACAACTAAGAAAAATCAGTATTTCTGGGATCCAGCCAATGAAGTCATGCAATGGCTTAATAGTGACAGTTAATTACTTGCTAATCATGCTTTGGTTTCAGGATGAATGCCACCAGAAATATTTCATTTATTCTTTTCATAGATATTAGATATTCATTGATAAAACTACAAAAATTTAATGCAAACAATTCCAGAAGACTGTCTCTAATTGACAAATAATTGAAAAAAAGCTCATTTTTTTTGTCTGCAGCTTGCAGAGATCATTCCACAAACCCCATGCTGTTCAGAGCTGATGTGCAGCTGAGAAAGAAATATGGAATTTGAGAGAAGCCATATGGCAAAAGTTAAATATTTTGGTATTAAAACACCCATCATAGCTTAATTCAAACTTATCATGTTCTTCCCACTTTTGAGACATGAGATCCACAGACTGGTCAGAACTGTACAATTTTTCCACCAATTTTTATGGACAAGGGTCAATGAATTATCTTTCCTTGACAAGTGTGTGACATTTCAAAGTTGTCTCTCACCACAGAGCTCTCTGTAGTTTCAAAACAAAGAGACTGCATATTGCCTTTATATACATAGTTAGGCAATCAGAAAACATTCCAAAGTATTTCAGAATTAATAAGACAAGCTTTATGTAAGCATCAGCATAATTCTATTTCCAGGCTCACTAATGCTTAAAGCGTTCTAAAACTTGAATATGCTCGATATAAAATGTTAAACATTTTTATGTATAACATTTATTTCCATTTTTATGTTATACATAAATGTATAACATAAAAATGTTATCCCAGTTGACAATGTCCTTGTGTTAAATTATTAAGGAACAACAAAACAGCTAAAGTTTCCATGAGCATGGGTTAGAACTGGATATGCTACCAAACACATGCAGATGGATCATTACTGGGCCATAAGTAATGACCACTGCCATACACTGGGCCTCCACAACACTGCCTGTCATCAATATCTATTAGCAGAAGGCTGCAATATAAACATTTATAAAGCAGACACAATACACCAGCTAAACCACTAATGCATGTAATTGCTAACACAGAGCCATATGCTGAAAATTCATCTCTCTTTACATTTAACCTAGGCAAATCAGACAACTGTCTAGCCCACAGTCTTCCAAAATTGCTTACTGAATAGAAAACTGTAATCATCTGCCAGTCCAATTGCTTTTACAAGATTCTATATAAAATAAATGAGGTCTGTTGCCATGACATGTGAAAGAGCTCCAATAAATGCCAATTATAAGAGCAATTAGGGGATCAAATCTGATATCACTTGTTCCTCTATAAGATATTAGCTCAATGATGTTTTTATCAGCTAATTAGTCACAGACTGAACAAGAAGCAGATGATCCAAAAATAATGATTCTGCAAAAGTGTGTATTGTCAAATCCCATAAGGGCAATAACCCCAACTTTCCAATAGGAATTACATCTGTGACTGTCAACTCTTTCAACTATATTAACAACAACAATCTAAATTATGAACAAGAACACATGAGGTATTCCAAGCATGGCTCTGGCTCTCACCAGAGCACTTTATCGTCCACAAACTCGAGTGTATTTCAAAAATACTGTTGTCTTATTTTACATGTAGTCAGTGTGGCTACTCAACATAACAGAATTGGGGGTCCCAATCTGAAATTATCATCAAGCATTTTGCTGTCTCCTCTAGTGAGAAGCTTAAACTCAGGTACACTAAAACTGATTTGCTGCAGGTGCAGTAAAACCTGGCAGAAACTACAGAAACAACCTGCCAAGGAAACATGTGCAAGCCCTCAGGTGTTATTTCCTAAAGAGCTATAAAATGTGGAGTATTTTATGATCAAAGCAGGCTGCCCTTGATTTCAGGTATGAGAGTCAGTACTTGCTCAAATCACACTGAAGAGCTAGCAGCAGGTATTCCTAATATCAGCAAAAAGCTTCCTATAGCACCTTGACCACTATCAATTAGGAAAAACAGGGTGGAGTTGGGAATCACATTCCCCAGAATGATAATATTCAACTGGTTAAGTTCCATTTCTGGGTCTGGAGAGGGCAGTAAGTTTTCAAGGAAGAAGTTCTGTCTTTCTATCACAGGCAAGATAAACGCTTTGTATTTATGTCTAGGAGCATACTGACTTACATATTTTACACAGACCCTGGAAAAAAATGCCACCCCACAGAGAAGCCACATCAAATCTTTAGGCTACTCGTCACTCAGGAGCAGCCCAAAGCAAACCAGGCAATGCAGACAGAAGTTTTATACTAAGCCACAGCTTTCCTCAGCCTAACATACAGGCATAATCCTTTTTCGTCATTAAAATTACAACCTAGCTGATATGAAAATTAACCTAAAGGTCCCTCTCAATATGTTTCTCCAAATAACTTATGACTAAGTTACTCCAGATATCTTATAACACATCAAATATGCCATGACACAAGTACTAGAAAATCTAATAAAACTCTAGTAATAATACTGTCAAGAAGCTACAAAAAGATTCTGACCATGCTCATGTACTAACAACTGATGTACAGACAGCCATATACTGCACCAAGAAATACAGAAATCTATGTGTAGAATAAGCAGAGAGGCAGCAATGTATGGGCACAGCATGGAAACTGGATATTTCCGTGCCTTTCCACACCCCTTTTAGGACTGATGCCATGAAACCCACATGACCTCTGAAACTTCACACTGCTTACAGCTGTGTCCCAAACACCCTGGCACTCCTGAACTGCCTTAAAAGAGAAGCATGCTGACATGACTCTGGAGGTAAACACACAGCATTTCTGGAATGGAGCTGTGTTCCTGGTTGGCTTATACCAGAAGCTGCTGATGTGTTCATTCTGTCTGCACTCTGGTGTGCAAGTTCATAAGCTCTATGAAGAGTTTCATAGAGAAACTCTATGAAGTTGTCTCACAGAGAAACTCTGCAAAGTTCTGTCATAGAGAAACTCTATGAAGTTACATGGAGAGTCTCATACTCTCCAGCATGAGACTGGATATTTATTTTTCATTTAAAAGACTCTCCATAGATTCACAGAAGTTATCAATATACATTTTTATTTTTCCCCATTCTTTACTCCCGTTAAGGAGTATGTTGGTAGCCATATGGTACTGCTGCATTGAGTGTCAGAGTTCAACAAACACAACTAAACATAAGCACATAAGAAGCACCGTATGCACTACTGAAAAATCTTGCAGTGACTTAGAGATACTAATTTTAGCAGAAGACTTTTGTAGAGAGTAACTATATATTCTCCAACAACCAATTCAAGGAACAGTAAAAAACCCAAAATTACATTGGCTTTGCTACTTCACAAGCCAAAATCTTCATTAGGCATACCCCATGCACAGCCATCCACATTTAAAAAACTACCACCTACTCAGATTTACCCTCACAAAAGCAGCTCCTTAAATGAATCACAATCAGGTCAGAAACAGTTAGTCTGTGATTGTGACTGGACATAGTGACTTACTTGCTAGGTTGCATGGAATGATATTTCTGTTACATCTGGATTATGTACAGACTGCAAATTCTGGATCTATGAAAACCAAGCCTTCTTTTTGGGGACTGAATGTTTTTTACTGAAGCTTTCAAATATGACAAGTAAAACAGACTACTTATTATAACTAACAAAGAATTTTTTTTAAGTAACCAGGATCTAGGTGATCAAGTGTTCAGACAATAACAAGTAGAAATATTAAAATATAAGAATAGACATTTTACATAAATTTTTTACTGTAATACACAATTCAGCTAGGCACACTGAAAAAAGTTATCTAGAGCCCAAACACTAAATTGTGTGCTCACGTAGGATATAATATACAAGGATTATATATAATATAATCATGTAGGATATAATAGAGACTTATGAATATTTTCTGTTTTCAAGCAATAAATATAAATTCAAGCTTTCTCAACAATATAACCAATGGACTAAACAGATGCAGATGGATGAAGCTTAAAGAAAAAACCTTTACTTCTCTGCCACAAATGTCCCAGTTCGCATCTTAAAAACTAATTTGTTCACTTGTGCAGTTTGAGCCAGGAGCTGTCTTTAAATTCTTGTTTCACCACAAGGAAATCTTCCATCACATTCTTTGTGTTTTCAGTCCAGAGCTCTGTAAAAGCCCATATATTCTCCTTTCACAGATATCACCACATTCAATGAGCATTTTAGGACTGGAAGGGAAGCAGGACACTGATGACACTATTATTTCAAAGTCCAGGACATCAACTAACCAACTAAAAACCTCCCCTACAAATTTGATTATTGCTGTGACAGTAGTGACAGATTTTTTTCTTTTAGTTGAATGGTTGTTTCCTCTTTCTACTTGAAAAACCAGGGAAAACAAATTTTAAGCATATTGGCCCTAATAGTTACCATAAATCTCAAAAAAAAACTTGCTGAAACTAGAGATATCATCACATCTAAGAGTTCTACCCGGTCCTTAGATCAGCAGTGTATTTCAGCTAAAATTATACAGTGGACATTTGTATTTCTCATCACAGAAGAGAACAATAATAGGAAAAGCCTCCTTTGTAAAATATATCAAGTATCAAAAAAAAAATCGTAAGAGGCTAAAAATGTCCCATCCATGACATCATCGCAATGCAGCAGATGAAAGGAAAACAATTTTGAACAGGACTCATCTTTTCATCCAGAGGAGAACATCAGATCATATTTAAACCCAGGAGGTCTTGGTACATCTCCATCTCCTATCATCTACATCATAAATGGAAATCTGAGTATGTGGAGAATCACGATGTATTTGTGAAACACCATAGAGATGGAAATTGCATCCTCAGTGTTTGAGTCAGACCTATTCATTTTTTTTAGAGCAATTCCTGATGGGGATTAGGCATGGGGAATGAATGTGGAGATATTCTTTCAGACTTCCAGTTCTTTCTTTTATCAGTTATCACTAACTTCTGTGAATGAACTGGGAGATGCAGATGGACACACACACATTCAGTTTCAAAAATGTGGTGGAGAAATAGTTGTATAAAAGGAATAATGGAGAATATAAAAACTAAAAAAAAACCAGGTGAAACAGACACTAAAGCAGAATTTAATGTTTTAAATTTACATCCAATTAAAATGAATACTAAGAAGAAAAAAAATATCTGCAAGCACGGACAAAATTAACAAACCTCAAACAAAAAGCAACAGAATTACTGTATAGAAAAGGTACCAATCAAACAAGCACAGCTGATGAAGCAACCCAGTGAACTACAAGATCCTAAAATTCTTTCAGCTAATAAGAGTAATCTTCAAAGCCTCTAGATGGACATTACTACATAGGTGCTTGCAAGGGTAGAAGAGACAGAGGCAGCACACAAGATTTTCTCCTTTAGTCTTTGGTTTCATTTGAGAGCATCAAAGCTTGCCAACCCATAAAAAGCCCCAAAAATAAATAGAAAACAACCCTGGCAAGTCTGAATCTTGTGCAGACAGAGGAAGAGGTCATTTAGAACACTGCTGAACCAAGAATATTGAAATGACATCTGAACACAACCAAATTATGCCGTTTTAAAGCTGTCCAGACTTCTGAAGGAATATTTGTAAGAAGAAAAATTGGCTGCAGATCCTGGGAGCACATGGAATGCATAGAGACCACCGACAGCAAACTGAGAATTCCACAGAAAAACAGGTAAGCTATTTGAATGATAGCCCACTCCCAAAAAATCTGTAACACTGAAGAGACATGGGCAAAACAAGGAAATTTATGTATACTGTACATATATTGGATGTGACATGCCAGTTCTGCTGCAGCACAACTGAATAAAGGACTGTCTACTGAAAAAGCAGAATGAAGAGGGCTAAAACACAAGTTTCGAGAAAACAGAATGTGATAAAAACGGAAGATGACTGAACAGCATGAATGTGATAAAGAATTCACAATAAAATTCACAATGTTGTGCACCTCTAAGGCTACTTCAAAACAAAGTGCTGGAAAGATTGCATCCATTATAACAGGGCTTAATGGATTAATCTTCATGACCAAGAAGAAAACCCAACTTTTCATATGAGGTTTTATTACAGGTACTGCTACTAAAACTCAGCAGATTCAGGTGATGAGCAAAGAATTCAGTTACAACCTCATCATCCTCCAGTCAGCTGCATGTATCCTACAGGGACAGTGATGTCAATCTCTTTTTTTTCCAACAATTCATCAGATTTTGTGAAACACATGAAAATTTTATTGGAGGACTCCAACAAGTTCCAAAATCTTTGCTAGGGGTAGAGGCAAAAGGAAAAATGGGACTACTCTGCAGCAGCCCAATTCCACTAGAGAGAAGCTCAAAAAACCCCCAGTTTAAACAGTCTGCCTTCTTTTTAAAGATCAGTCCCTTGAACACCTGAATCCTCCTCTCTTCCAGCAACAGCAGCACCACTAACTGTAAAAAGATCTGTCAAAAGACAATTAAGTTCTGGCATATTGTTCCATGATATGATAAACCTTACAAAAATAGAGATTCAAAGGCAAAAATTCTATCTTTAGTGATAGCATATTTTAAATGGTGGTGAGCAGGGGACAACAGCCACTGGACAAGACAGAGCCACCACATTGCTGCAACTTCTGCTTCTTTTCTGTTTTTAATTAACAGATAAGCTGAGCTCTGGTGCATTCAAAAGTCAATACACTCCTCATTTTTAAAGAGAGGCGAGAACCAAGAAAAAAGTTCTGGTTTTTTTTTGTTTTGGTTTTTTCTGCTAGAGCTCAGTAGGAAAACAAAACAAACCTTCCTAATACACACACGTAGGAACCTGAATTTATAACAAAGCTAAATAAACTTTATTTATTTATATATTTATATATTTATATATTT
>VWYI01021446.1:0-38459 GCA_013399455.1 Anthoscopus minutus
TCTTCTCTTCTCTTCTTCTTTTCTCTTCTTTCTCTTCCCTCCTAGAAAGATGGTAGATCATGGTGGGTCACCCATCCCTGTCAGTGTTTAGGGGGCATTTGAACAATGCCATTAATGATACTCTCTAAGTTTTGGTCAGCCCTGAGGTGGTCACGCAGTTGGGCTGGATGATCTTTGCAGTCACTGAAGCGGTAGGACTGGATGATACTTGCAGGTCTGTTCTAACTGAAGTAGAAAATAAATTAAACAAAGCACCAGTTTAGCTGATCATCTGAGTCTCATCTATCTGTCTAGGCCTTTCACAGTGGGCAGTGGAAAGGTGATCTGCTTTGGTCAGCCTCTTGGCTATTTCCATCTATCTTCCCTGCCAACTGCACAAAAGGCACAAGAAGGAGCTAGGTTTATAAACAGATAAAAAAAATTATTTTGTATGAATGAAATACTGTTGAAAAATGAAGAATTTTCTCTTTTAAATGAAAGTAACAAGTAATAGTTATTTGAAAGGATATTAAAGTTAAGAAGTGCATGTTTCAAAAGACTATAAGCAATGTCACTTGTGGCTGTCAGACACCTTAAATATCAGTGATTAGGCTTGAACAGGAAGAATGACAAGTGTGGCTTTTAAAAAAATAAGTCAGTGGTTTTCCTTTTCAATGCTTAAAAGATAGGATCCAGTACTTTGGTGCTGAACAAGAGCTATTTTTCTGTGTGCCTGATTGAAAGGAAGAGTGAATGAAGAGAGAATGACAAGCTCAAACCCCAGATCCTTCTGTTAGCTTACTCAAGTGGAAAAAAGAGCAATTATTATGAAGAAAAGGAGAGTTACAAGTATATCAGATATCAAACAACAAAAAAGATTATTCTCTAATGACAGATAGTGAAGCCAACTTACCAATGTTTTCTGGAAATATTATGTTTTAATTTTATGTGGCAGATGCTTCCAGAGAATATCAAAAACACTTTCAGTTTCTTCTTCAGTGGCTATAAAAGCAACATCTAATCACAGAGAGATTGAGCTAACTGCATTAAAAAACCACAAGCTTGAGATGTGTTTAGTTTCAGATTGTACTCTTTGCATAAGGCAAATATGAAGAATTTTACTTAGAATAATTTTAATTTTGTTAGTGCTTCCCTGCTTTATTCAAGATAGGACATACTCTCCAAAGTAGCCTAGGCTTAAATTAGTTCTGATCACAGCCTGGATGTTGAGATTGGCTCTGATTTTCTGTATAAGTAAAAACCTGTTCAGAGTCAGTAGGTGTGTACAGCTTTCTTGTAGCTTCCTTTAATAACCTGTCTGTACTGGTCAGGGCAAATGCAAAGCAGCATCAGAAGTCATATTCATTTGTTATAATTGTAGTCTTGAGTGAGGAGATGGAGTTGGCAGAAGCTGAAAGACGAGGAAGTGCTCAGGAGAAAGTGAGGCATGTAGTGATGTGGCCCTGCAAAACTCCCATTGGTGCAAATGCATCACAGAACTCAGTAACCACAGTCTGACCTTGGGCTCTCCAGCTTTCCCCTGCCAAGGTGGTCTATCCAGCCTTTCCTTAGCCACAGCTCGGTATTTGTCACCACTGTAAGGACAGCAGTGTGCCCTAGTGGTCCAGAAGGCCAAAGGAATCCTTGGGGGAATCAGGAAGAGGATTTCCAGCAGGTTGAGAGAGGTGATCCTGCCCTTCTTCTCGGCCCTGGTGAGGCTGCATCTGTGGCAATGTGTCAAGTCTGGGCTCCTCAGCACAAGAGACACATGGAGCTCCTGGAGCAGGTCCAGCAGAAGGCTACAAAGATCATTCAGGGACTGGAGCATCTCTGTTATGAGGAAAGGCTGAGGGAGCCGGGGCTGTTCAGCCTCGAGAAGAGACGACTGAGAGGAACCTCACAAATGTCTCCGTATCCAAAGGGAAGGTGCCAAGAGGATGGAGCCAGGCTGCTCTCAGGGGTGCCCAGCAATAGGACAAGAGGAGATGGGCAGAAACTGCTGCATAGGATAGGAAATTCCACCTGAACATGAGGAAGAAATCGTTTACTGTGCAGTGACTGAACACTGGAACAGATTGGCCAAAGGTGTCATGGACTGTCCCTCACTGGAGATATTCAAGAGCAGTCTGGATGCAGTTCTGTGCAACGTGCTCTAGAATGACCCTTCCAGTCTTTCCCATTATGTGGTTCTGTGTTTCTGTGAAAGAAAACCTAAACCTACCACTTTAAATACCTAGAACCAGGACAGCATCCCCCCGGATGGATGTGCCCTAACATTCCTGTGTATTTCAGAGAAATAAAATAGGTGTCTTCTGCAGGAAATTCCAAGCAGATGAGGAAAATATATTTAAGATAGGTAAACAATACATTATTGTTCTTTAACCATTTGGTAGCATAGAATATCAGAAACACTTTGAAATTTCTATGGTCGCAGGCACCGTGAGGCCACAGATGAAAACAATTGCTTTGCAACAATATTATCTCAGCTGAAAGAGAATCTAAAGAGCTCATGGCAAAACACAAAACATTTGGTCTTCATAAATGTATATTTTAACATGGGCGCAGCCTGGAAAACTATATGTCACAAACAGGTGATGTATACATGAAAGATGATGGATAACATAACTGCAAATATTTGTTGCTTCTGCAGAAGCAATCTTGTAATTTTCTGTATTTTTCACATGTGTTTGCAGCATGAACATTGTAAGAATTTTATTTTAAAATGATTAAAACTATTCAATGTCTCAGTTTGCATGCTGTGTTATATCTGACAGTCCGCCACAGACACCTCTGCATAAATTTCACTAAGATATATCTCAATTTATACCCTTCAAAATGCAAAGAAAATAAATCCCTTTCTTCAAGATAGAGAAAAAATTATTTGTCTTTTAATAGTTTTCTTTTTAACAGTTGTCATCATTATTTTCATCCTAGTAGAACAAACTTGCCTAAAATTAATGATGAAGATGGTTTTTATAAGCTGCATGTCTGTGCTAACCTTAGCACAGCACAACTATATATAAAAAGACTGAATATAGTATTTATGATGAGAATAAGAGACAAGATATATATATAAAACTAAAAGGTTATGTGGGCCTTTTTTTCCTAGTATTTACTATGTGATAAGTATTTATCTTAAATATTTCATTTGGCTAACGTGTGAAAAGATAAGTATACAATGAGGTACACGAGCTACTCTAACGTGCTTTAAATATTTAGTAGCAATGTGGTTAATTTCTATAGGAAACTTGTAAGGTAATGAAAAATTCTTTGTTTTAAGGTTGCTGCATAAATGCTGTTATTTGTCATCAAGCCTCTGAGATACTTTATAAATTTCTAATATCTTCTTCAAAGAGTTACTGTCTTCTAGTAGCCTAGATCAAAGAGTCTTTTTTTTTTGACTGTAAACCTGGAGAAATATAAACTATTGGTTTCCTCATTGAATCCCAAACTCCTTGCTTTTTTCTGAAACCTGTTAGTCATTATCAAGCTCTGATGGCAAAAGAATGAGCTGGCTTCCTTCAGGCTGTCGTAGGAGAGAATGACAGCTCTTTCCAGCATTAAGAGCCCATATGAATTATCTTAAGTTTAGTAATCTACATTTTTCTGTGTCTTCAGCATGCTTTGTTAACTTTACTCCTACTTCTTTATTTGTTATTAAGGCATTGGCTTGCAATATTGAAGTAAATATCCTCATCTTACTGAAAAAATAGTTTGCTGATATCAAGGTGAGCTGTGAATCCCTGACTGTCTGGGCCAGCAGAAAAGAGGCAGGAGCATGAATTTAGGCTGGGAAAACCATAGAAACCCCTGAAAAGATAAAAAAGGGATGAAAGGGATAAGATAAAAATCGATGACCTTTTTCTTTTCTGGAAAATTCACTGAGTGGATGGGAAACAGGACCAGGATAGTGATAGACATGTCTGAACACCAGTGCTTTCCTTATCTGCCCATGCAGTGAATTCTGTGAAGAAGCAGGGGGTTGGTCAATGCTGCCCATTTTACCTGATCTGTCATTGCTACAGGGAAAGGAGTAGCAGGGGAGAAGATGAGGCTTTTTTGAGGATATGTGTTATCTCTGCTTTGCAAAAACCAAGTTACAGCACCAAACTCGTAGAGATCCCTGGAAGATCTATGTCTCCACCTATGGATAGACAGGTGATAAGTAGCTATGTTAACTGTACAGCTGCCTGGTCTTTACTACTTGATGCTTCTGTATGCACTAGGGAAAGTGCAGCTATAGACCTGTACAGACTAATTTAACACCTCTAGAAGGTGATTATTTTACTCCAGGAAGTTCTACACTAGGAACAGATGGATCCATTTCAGGAGGTGCTTAAGCACAGATGAGGAACTGAGTGTCAGACTCCTTTTAACAACTGAGACTACTGTGGCCTTTTTGCCTAGTTGTTTGTTTATAATCTTTTTAAAGGTAATTGAGATATTTTCCTACCTTAAATTATGTGGGGTCTGGTTCATAACCCAGCCAGGTTACAGAGTTTGTAGCGAAACGCGGTGATTTGTGTTTTGTTCTCTTCAAATCTTATCCCAGGATGGTGATCGGTGATGAACATCATCTGTTCCCATTAAATCTGACACAACCATAGTGATCAGGTTCTCTTGAACCAAGATCTCTCCGCTGAGAATTGGCCCTCTTAAAGCAGATGAATGAAAAATTATAACATAATGTTCATATAATCTGTAATATTGTAGCAAAATGGCAAATATGACCTATTGAGATAATGTTTTCTTTCCTGAAGTGGCTTTAGTCCTTGTGGCATTATTTGACAGTCTAGTAGTAAAAAGTCATATTAATTTGCCTGTAAAAGAAATGTATACAGAAAGACTTCGAATGCACTTTGACACAGGAAAATGTACTGGCTGTGTACCCTCATGAATTACATACGTTGAATATAGTATTTGTGATGAGAAAATATAAAAAATATTAATAAGTAACTAAATATTACTCACGCTACCTTTTTGCAATCAATCTCTGGCATAAATCTGGAATGAAATCTATGGAAATTTCAACGTGAAATTGGGTACTGTTCTTGAATTGTAAGTAGAGATTTTGTATTTTTAAATTTAATTAATTCCATTCAAATTCTGTGTGCATATATATGATGAATGTGCCACAGGACAGCATTAAAAAATTGATTAACACATGCTGCAGTTCTTGCCACAGAATGTTAGATTTGTTGTAAAAACTTTAGATATGAGAGGATTATAAATGAAGGGTAACGTTTAGATTTCCCTTTAAAAAGAAATAATCACAAAATATTTCTAAGTAATTTTAAGTTATTTTTAAAATTTGAATTAAATAAAATATTTTAAACAGTGTCATATTTGAAAAAAATTAAAATATAATATTAATAATTATTGTGATAAAAAATGAAGCCAAAAAAAAGACAGGAATAAACTCAAGGAATAGAAGAGATGCACAATACAGTTGCTCAGCTCCCACTCAGTTTATGGCCTGGACATGGTGTGGACTATCCCTTTAGCCAGTTTGGTCCAGCTGTCCTGGCTATGCTCCCTGCCAGCTTCTTTAGCACCTCCTCTCAGGCAGAGCATTGGAAACTGAAAAGTCCTTGAAAAAGTTATAAGCACTGCTGAGAAACAGCTAAACATCCATGTGTTATCAATATTATTCTCATGCTAAATCCAGAAACAACTAAACATCCGTGTTATCAACATTATTCCCATGTTAAATCCAAAACACAGCACTGTACCAGCTATTAGCAAGAAAATTAACTTTATACCTGTGGAAGGCAGAGAATAATCTGCATCACACTAACCTGAACATACTAGAAATATAACCAATATTCAGAAATCAAGAAAAAGAAAAATAATTATCACAGATTCATTCTGATTTTTAAGCGGTTAGTCGTGTGTTTTTATTGGGACTAAAATCACAGAATCACAAAAAATGGCTCTACTGAGTTCCACGCACTGTTGTATGAACTTGTACAGTTATTTTTACCTGCAAGTCAGCACCCATATCATCTGCATCTTTTATTATGTAATTCTTTTTGTTCTCTTGGGCAGTTGACTCAAAAAGAATGCTATTTGGGATAAGCCAATGTAGCATATAAGGTTATGCCATCACTTGCTCAGACGGCTGTGTGATAATATGCACCTAAGTAAAAATTAGTCAGCAGTTTAGAAAAAAGAAACATTATTCCTGAATATACATATTAAAGTGTTTATAGGAAGGGGAAAAAAGTGAAATACTTTGTTCTCTCTCTTCTATATAGATCGCCTTTGCAAGGGAAAAAAAAGATGCCTTTTCTTTGAACTCAGTAAATGCCCTCTGGGTCAGTTATCAAAAGGGAAGGGGACTTCTGTACAGTCATCTTACCAAAGGAATTACAGAGCTCTTCAAGGAGATGACATGCTCCTGGGGACCGTAACGCCCACATCAATAATATCAAATAGCATTTGCTGTTAAAGGGAATCCTGTTACAAATGAATCTCTGGTCTAAAACTCAGATTCCATCTAATCTTTTAGTTGGCTTCATTCCTTTGAGGCAGTCTTGAATAGAAGCATTAGGTTTACTCAAGCTGTATAGCATGTCTTTAATACCAGCAACCACAAAGAGGTTTTTGCTCAAGGTCTTATAAAAGGATCTGGACGTTCAGATATTCTTTTGGACCTTTTTCAAATCTGTTGTTTACTAGTACTGTGAAGCATTCTCTTTTTCCTCTTCAAAAATAAAAAATCTTTTCTGCAGCTGTTCTTAGAGCCATGTTTTACACCTCCTCCTTCAAGTCACTAATAACCTGTAACTAAATGCCTGTCATGTCCTATCCTTCATCAGCAAGGAGGTTTTATGCATGGATGTGTGCACTCTTGCAGACAGAGTCACCAAAAAGAAATATTGGAACTGATGTAAAGTGATCATCTGATCCTCCACCCACATGCCTATTGATATGTATAATGTGTGTTTTCATGTGCACTGTATTGATGTATAAAAAAAATGTGCAAGAATAAGTAGTCAGCCATTTGGTACCTAATTAGTAAACAAATATTCTGCTCAGAGTTCTTTTTGTTCAGGAATCTTACCTGCTGGAATATAAATTTTCTGACAGATATGAAGTAAAAAGCCAGCCAAGTATTCAAGAAACCTGTCAGTTAAATAAGAGAAAACATCAGCTCTTGAACATTTCCTCCTTACCTTGTGTTTCTCTTTATAACTGAAGAATGCCTAAAGCAATTTCTGCACTTTGTGTTGGTAAGGAATAACACCTCTGGTAAGGAATAGTGTGGGTTTGTTTTCTGATTAAGTATTAAAAGGAATCATATTGTGAGTTCTTTTCTCTGCATAGTTTATTCTCCTAAGTTATTAAAAAGGAAGAGACACTTCAGTTCTCCCAGCTGATCATCACAATGAAACTGTGAGATGAAAAGTGATCTGAATTATACTTTTTAATTTAAAACTCAACACATTTCCAAACACGTATGCTAACATCTACTCAGTATTTTTAGGATTCTATCAAGTCGTTCCAATGACGAGATTTTTAGTGAAATCTCTAGCAGGAAAATCATTTGGGGAAAGAAACTCCAAAACCGGAATAAGCTGTAAAATCCATCTTCAGAGACAATTATAGTCAAACTCTGTTTCTTAAAAGTTTTCACCCTGTGATCTTTGCAGTCATTCCAGACTGTTGCAAACAATCCTTTGAGAGAAGTGTTCTCCAGTGTAGCTGCCAGGTACAAACACTTTGTACTTTCTGTAAGACTCTGCCCATGTGTGCAGTTGTTATTGTTGTCACAACGAAGTTGTGTAACTTCAGTTGAGGGATGTAAACAATGCAGACAAAAGTAAATGAAAGTAAAGTGTCTCGGCAGTCCTCAGAGGGAGGGAGGAAGGACTCAGAGACATTTCTATGCAATAAAAAGATATAAAAGTCCTAGTTCAGGATATAACTTAAAAGAAAACAAAAAACTTAGGGACTGTCTATGAAAAAAATCTCCTTAAACAAACTTTTCCCATTGCAGTCCGAGAACAGGCAGGAATCGTGGAATGTATAGTGAACAAAGAAAACATTCCCTGAGGGAAATTTCTCACATAAATCACCAGCACACATATCTGCCTTGTCTCCCACTTAACAGGATGGGTATCCGAACCCATACACTTTTCCTCTTCTCTGAAAAGACATACTGAAATATTTTCCCCCAAGCCCTGGGAGCCGCGGGAGGTGCGGCAATGGGGGAGGCACTCTCCAGGGTCCTGGACAGAAGGCACGGCCTCGCTGCTGACTGGATCAGGATGGTGGAGCAAGACCATTGCTCTGACTTCTAAATAAACAATAGCAGAAAGTAAAAGACTTTCAGCCAGAGTCCTCAACACCGTTTCTGCTTTTCTCATTAGTAAGCAGGATTAGTAATTTAGGGGAGCATATGGCTCATTTAAAATCAGTTGTACATTAGCACTTGGGAACGGGTTCTCTCCCCCCCCCCAAAAAAAAAAAACAACAACAAAAAAGCTTTATGAGAAATGAATTGCACATAAGGAAAACTAGCTAAAGAAACTGAAATAAGTGAGAACAGACAAAGCAGTGGATCTACTCTGTAAATATGTGAAATGGAAGTTCAAACTACAATTGGACAATTTAACTGAGTAAAGAAGGTCACCCTTTCTTTCTGACTGAGGAAGTGAGAAGAGATTTGGGAATAATGTACCCCTTCATACCATATAGAAGACTTCCACTGTATTCAACAAAATAATATGACTAGAAGAACTAATACCTGGCATATCCCGAGACAGATGAGCTCTTTCTCACATGACTGCTGACTGTGGATGTAAAATTGAGTTGCAGAGAAATCATTGGTTTCTGCTCTGAAAAGTAACTGAAACCTGCAAAAAAAGGCTTAGACCTATTTAAGAAAATAGCTACCAAAATGATGTCAAGAAAGAAAGAGGGTAGATGAGATGCTCTCTTGCTATTGCAATTTGACTGTGCGCCATGTTTGTTCCCAAAGGCAGTATCTTTTCTCATTTTCTGAATAAAATTCTGTGTCCAGTATACCGTGCCCCATCTCCTCTTCTGCTGATCTTTGCTGCCATCAACTTTGTTTAAGTTGATCTTTGTTTTCATGGCAAGAATATTTTAGAAGCATGAATGTTATAGGTTGATGGAAAATCGAAGGTAAAACTAAGTTTTGAAGTGAATATTTATATATATAACTCTACCTTTTTTGATCTTACTACTTTTTTTGCCTCTACAAGGTGAATTCTCTAGCTTCTTCTAGGCAACAGTCTGACAACAATGGTAGAAAGCAAATAAAATAGCATTTGTGACAAAAGTGGTAGAAAGACAAATTCAAATGTCTGAAAGCCCTTCTTAGCACCGGAAATGCAAAAAAAAAAAAAAAAAAAAAAGCCAAAACCAAACTATTCTAAGGACTTTTGAACTTGGAATCTTGTTTTCCCAAAAACATTATTCTGTCTTCTATTCTTTGAGGAACATGAGTTCCCAGTGTGTCCCTGTGATCAAGAAGGCCAATGCCATTCTGGCCTGTACCAGCAATGGTGTGGCCAGCAGGACCAGGGCAGGGATTGACCTCCTATTCTTGGCACTGGTGAGACCACACCTCAAATCCTGTGTTCAGTTTTAGGCCCCTCACTTGAAAAAAGGTGCTGGAATGAGTCCAGAGTGCAGAAAAGGGCAGCGGAAGATGGAGAAGGGTCTAGAGCAAAAGTCTTATGAAGAGTGGCTGAGGGAGCTGGGAGTTTTTATCCTGGAGCAAAGGAAGCTCAGGGGAGACCTTATTGCTCTCTCCAACACGTGGGAGGAGGTTGTAGCCAGGTGGGGGTCGGTGTCTTCTCCCATATAACAAGAGACCAGACAAGAGGAATTGCACCAGAGGAGGTTTAAGCTGGATATTGGGAAAAATTCCTTCACTGAAAGGGCTGCCAAGAAGTGGAACGGACTGCCCAGGAAACTGGTGAAGTGACTGTCCCTGAAGGTATTTAAAAATGTGTATATGAGGTGCTGAGGGGTATAATTTAGTGTCAGGCTTGGCAGTGCTGGACTTAATGATTTTAAGGGTCTTTTCCAACCCTAACAAGCCTTTGATTCTGATTTCCTACTCAGCATGTGTGCAATGCTTGGAGATAGAAGTTGAGGAAATAGAACTAACCCCCTCTGTTTGAGCCGTGATTGGTTCCTGACCTTTGTCTCTGTTTATCCAACATCACTTGCCTGAGGCTAACAACTGACAGTCTCTTCAGTACACGTGAGCCTGAGAGCCCCACATTTCCTAAGAACTACACCCTGTTCACTGAGTACATGATTCAGGCAATATTTTTAAAATTACCTGAACTATCATAAATTTTAAATGTGCTGGATAAAGCTTTTTTTTTATTTTATTTTTTCTTGGGGGGGTGTGTGTGCGTATGTGGTTACTTTATGGCATTAATTTCTCAGACAATAAAATTCAAGCAATTAGCATCACTAAAAAGAATATGTACACATAAATGTAAGACTTATGAACACAGCTGGAAAGCTGGAGAGTATGAAATAACTTTGGTCTGTGCATTTTTTTATAGAACATGCTCTGCCACTGGCCAACTGTAGAATACCACAACACAGGTGATGACTTCTGACACTGTGCGTAGCACATAATAGAATAAAGAGACAAAGTCCTGTTTTCAATCCAATTGAATCCTAAGATCATCACTAACAGTTAGGATCCATTACTGGGAAACTACTGTCAAGTGGGGTAATAAATAAGTGTGTTAGAAGCACTCAGTACTCTGCATACACATCACATTTGCACATTTCCTAAATGTTCTTTTGTAAGGTGTAGAATTTGTAGATAAAACAGATGTGCCTTTTTATGAAGTTCTTTTTCTAGTAGCTGTCTTGTTCCTAGTCTTTTATCACAAAAATCTCTTAGCTTTTGGCCCTTGTTCTCATGGTCTCCTTTCAGCACAGTATGCTGAAAATGATAAAACAAAATGAGGTTCTAGATGGAGACTGAAAAGACTCTTTCAGCTCACCAGAGATTTCATTTTAAATAATTTTGTTGGGCAAGATTTAACCCAGGTGACTTAAGTAAACTGCTCATCTCACCTAGCAGCAAGGACAACAGTTCAAATGATTAGTTATTGTCAAAACTTGCTTACAAGTTCAAATGGCTCCCCAAACAAATAAAACAGCAAATGGCTAGGAGAGGAAATTATTTCCGTTTGCTTTTTCTCGTTCTTTTAAAATTTTTTTTTCTTTTTTAATTTTTAATTTTTTCTTCTTTTTTTTCTCTTTTTTCTTTATTTTTTCTTTTTTTTTTTAATATTTAATTTTAATGCCTTTTAGGAGCCATTGTACATCAAAATATGAAGGTTTCTTATTTCATCTCTTCTGATGTTAGGCGAAGTTTCCATACCATCTCATGAAAGATTCTATAGAGGATTTCTTTCAAAGTGGATATTCTCTTCAATCCTAAGAACATAATAAAGTTAACATTTAGAACATTTAAAAAGTGAAAATGAGGAGTGTATCTGCAGCTCAGGCTGGGACCCTGTATTTCACTGTTGTCCATATAGAGGGCAGAATAGAAACACAGAAATATCTACACGGAATCATTCTTCTATCATCATACATTCCATTATGATCAGACTAATGAAAGAAAGAATATAAAAAGAAGAACATTACAAATTTTTTTTCTTTCTCTTTATATTAGCTTAAATGTTACTTCCTACTAAATATGAGTTAATGATGTGCTTTCTGGGATGAAGAACTCTTTTTCTTCCAGATTTTGTTGATCTGGAACTCCTTCATGATTTTGCAGTTCATATGAATTGACACTGTTCATGCGTATGTGTACATATGCAAAATTTCCCTTTAAATAAAATAAAAATATCTGTAAAAATACCCTTCAGAACAACTAACTTCTTTTGCCAAGATAAACATACCCTTCAGTGCACAGGTGTGACAGTGGTGACACTACAGGTCAGAGTATGTAAAGTAATGCTCATTATTCTGAAATTTTTCCCCAAAGACTATGACCTTCAGTGAAAATAAACAACATTTTGTAAGCAAAGGTAATGCAATTATTCACAGACTGTTTTGGATTAGTTGGCAGAAAAGCAAATATTTCAGTTTCAGCTTGAAAATCAAGCCATTATTTAACTTTCAATGTGCAGTTCTCATAGTAAAATCATTTTTAATGAGACGTTGTACCTGGTTTTTACTTGGTAAGTCAGCTATAAGAAATCTGAGCTGTGTCCCATAAATCAATCTGAATGGTATGCCATAAGATTGCAACAATTTATGAGCTGCCTTAAAATAATAATATTTTTAAAAAAAGAACAGAGCATGTATTAAGTATTTTATGTCTTGTACAGATTGCAATTCAAATCTTTAACTCTAGAAAGAAAGCTGTGGGAGACCTTAAAATGATAAAACCTCATTTGGATCCCCTGGAATTCTTTGTATTTTGTCTATCCTTGGCCTGAACCTGATCTTTGGGATCTCTTTCAGATTTACTGGAAGGTCTGGCTGTAAGTCACTTTCAGGGAGTACTGCAGAAAGAGCTGTCAGACAATGTACAGCTGTGCTCCTGGAAAAACTTTACTAGTGGGGACCTGTAGCTATGTATGTGACAGCTCTGTTTGTCTCTCAGGTCACTCATTTCAGAGTTGACAGCAGAGCCCCTCTCAGAGGCCTTGGGTGAGTGCACCTGCACTTCTGCTGAGACACCAAACTGGTTTTGGACAGCCCCAGTGCTTCTCCCAGGGAAAGAGAGGCAATATTACACTGAATTGATTTAATGGCTACTTCATGCAGAGCTAAAAATATGACAGAGCAAGTTGGAATAATGTCATTGTCCTCCTTCTACCTACAGAAAGTTTAAAAAAAATGCACTAATATTAAAATCCTGAAGGACCCACTAAAAGAGGGACTTGTCAATTATATGATGCTTGATTTGGTAAATTAGGGAGCAATATGTTGTACTGAACTTTTTCTCCTCTCGTCTTGGATACACACACCTTCATTTAACAACCTCAGGTTCTGTTTTGGGTCATTTTAAAATGAAACCTAATTTTTATTCAAGCACAGTTGGTTCAAGCTGTATTAAATTTATGTCATCCTATTGCTCGCTGGGAGGTGGTGGAACCCAGGGCCCTGAACCTCTTTGGTGGTGATAGAGGTACCAGCTCTAGCCTTGAACAAAGCTTTTTGAGTGATAACAGCTATTAAAGCAAATAGAAGAAAGAGGCAGAGTTTGTATCTGATCTCTTCTGGAGGTTAAATTCCAGCTCTGTCCTCCAAGAAATCTCTGATAGAAATGCTGAGGAGGACACTGGGAACCAGCCTTTTATCTCCATCAGGTCAGGGAGGGTCAAAAGGGAATAACCAATAACAAACACAGAATTAATATGAACTAAAAAGCATGCTGGGCAGGTAGCTCCTAAAGGCTCTTTTCCTTCCGGGAGAGGATAGGTGAACTTGCCCCCCACAACATCCCTTACTATGTAAAGAGGTAAAAATATGAAAATTAGTAATAATAATTACCATATTAGATATATGATAATTTTAAAAATTATTCATGTACATACAATACCTGACAAAAAGTCATTCTGTAAGGGAAAGGGGAAAAGCTCCAATTTTGTTAATTTTCCATAGAATCACTGAATTGTTAGGATATTGAATGAGACCTCTAAGACTGTGAGGAGTGCAGCTGTTGACCCAGCACTGACAAGTCCACTGTTAAACCATGACCCTATGAGTCACATCTACATGTCTCTTAAAAACCTCTGGTGATGATGATTCCACCACTTCCCCTCTCAGTTAAGAAATTTTTCCTAATATCCAATCCAAACCTTCCCTGGCATTACTTGGGGCCATTTCCTCCTGTACTGTTGCTTATTACTTGGGAGAAGAGACTGACCCCCACCAGGCTACAGCCTCCCTCCAGGTAGAGAACAAGAAGGTCCCACCTGAGCCTCCTTTACTTCAGGTCAAACAGTCCCAGCTCCCTCAGCCACTCCCCATAAATCACTCTGCATGTGATTCAGACCCTTCCCCAGCTCTGTTGTCCTTCTCTGAACACACTCCAGCACCTCAATATCTTGCAGTGAGGGGCCCAAAACTGGACACAAGATTCAAGGCGTGGCCTCACCAGTGCTGAGTACAGGGGAACAATCACTGCCCTGATCTTGCTGGGCACACTATCCTTGATCCAAGCCAGGCTGCCATTGGCCTTCTTGGCCACCTTGGCTCCCTCCTGGCTTACATTCAGCTGCTGTGGACCAGCATCCCCAGTTTCTTTTCCACCAGGCAGGTTTCCAGCCACTCTGGCCCCAGCCTATGGGGTTGCTGTGACCCACCACTTGGCCTTCTTCAGTCTCATACAACTGACCTCATGCCATAGATCCAGTCTCCCCTGATCCTCTGTAGACCATTCCTACCCTTCAGCAGATCAACACTCCTGCCCAAGTGCTGTTTGCAAACTGAGAGAAGGAACACCTCTTCCCCTCATCCACACCATTGATAAAAATCTTAAACAGTGCTGGTCCCAATATGAGCCCTGTTGAATGCCACTTGTGTCTGGCCACCAGCTGGGTGTAACTCCAGTCACCACTACCCTGGACCTGGACATTCAGCCATTTTTTTTGCACCCATGCAGCATATTTTTTTACCTGTCCAAGCCATAAGCAGTAGTTTCTCCAGCAGAATAATGTGATAAACAGTGGCAAAAGCATCACTGAAGACCAGGTAGGCACGTCAAAAACCCTCTCCTCATCCACTAAGTGGATCTGCTGGTCATAAAAAGAGAGGAGTTGCTCAAGCAGGAGTTTTTCATATTCTTGACTACAAATACAATGAGCAATACTGATGGTATAACTAACTTTTATGTAAATCAGCTTATTGATGCTGAAATATGTGGTCTAAACTTAAAGGAAGAACGTATGAACTGAAGAGGTTGATGCTAGACATTTAAAGATTCAGACGCCTTTATTTGTATTTCCAATAAGCGGTTAATGAGTTAATGTTTCAATTTTCAAGATGTAAAAAGATGTATCTTTCTTTTCCAGCATCTGGATAGCAAATTTTGATCTGTGTCAGGTTTTGGCATGATTGGTTCACATGTTTTTCTTTCTGCATGTTTCTCCCACCCAGATATTTTGAATCTATTTCTCTCCAGAGAGCAAGACATTAGAGGCCATAAGAATCCATCATGCTTAACCTTTCATACAAAGTGAACATATGTTTTAAATCATGGAAAAACTGTTGACAGGTATTTCAGTGAAGTGAAATTTCCTTATTAAAACTGCAGTTCATTTAGTTATTGGTTCTACTTACACCTGAATTTTCGTCATCAGTTTCTGGAAATGTGATGTTTTTTCATGGTTTTTAAATTTTAAGAGTTAACAGTGATTCTGAAGAAGATCCTTATCTTAGAAAAGAGTGATCTAAAGATAGAGAGGAATATGGTGTGTAGTGTATGTTCTGGGTAATCGACAGAGACAGATACAGAGACACAGACAGAGAGGAGAGGAGAGGAGAGGAGAGGAGAGAAGAGAAGAGGAGAGAAGAGAAGAGAAGAGAAGAGAAGAGAAGAGAAGAGAAGAGAAGAGAAGAGAAGAGAAGAGAAGAGAAGAGAAGAGAAGAGNGAGAAGAGAAGAGAAGAGAAGAGAAGAGAAGAGAAGAGAAGAGAAGAGAAGAGAAGAGAAGAGAAGAGAAGAGAAGAGAAGAGAAGAGAAGAGAAGAGAAGAGAAGAGAAGAGAAGAGAAGAGAAGAGAAGAGAAGAGAAGAGAAGAGAAGAGAAGAGAAGAGAAGAGAAGAGAAGAGAAGAGAAGAGAAGAGAAGAGAAGAGAAGAGAAGAGAAGAGAAGAGAAGAGAAGAGAAGAGAAGAGAAGAGAAGAGAAGAGAAGAGAAGAGAAGAGAAGAGAAGAGAAGAGAAGAGAAGAGAAGAGAAGAGAAGAGAAGAGAAGAGAAGAGGAGAATTAGAACAGAATTAAGTGTTTCAATTGGAAGGTACCTTCAATGATCAATGATCAATCCACTAATTTTAAGCTACCACTTAAAACCATCAGATAGCCTTTAAATAATGAGACTGACTATGGGACTTCATTTACAGCATGCAAAATCTAAGTGTAACATCCTGCAGTCTAACCTCTGTGTGGAGCAGAGCAACAATTTGTATTCATTTTGATTTGAAACTACTTCACCACATCCCTCTAATTTTGGGTCAGTTTAGAGAGTGATCAAGGAGGGTTTTTATCTCACATTTAATAAAAATTTGATATTGTCTCACTGATATTTTAAAGTTCAGCACGACCCAGTTCCATGCAATGTGTTTTTAAAGCTGTGAAAAAAATAATATCGAAGACAAATGAGAGTTGCTATAAGCAGACTATATATTCCACTTAAAAAACCAAGGTCTGCATGTTTCTTCTTAACTTAGTCATGCAGACAGGCGTTAAGCAAGATGAATTAAAATAATTAAATAAAAAAATTATTCAAATGTTGACTGACACTTTCTCAGCAGTGGTAGTGAGGCACTAGGTGAGATACAGAAGGCAGCCATCTGAAGCAGTATAAACCCTACTGTCAGCTCTTTCCCATCATCATTCTCTGCTTACACAGCTACATACATGGTGATGGAAAGGTAAGGTCGTCCTCCTTTCACTGAAGACAACCTTTTGTCGGGTTTTGCTTTTCCTCTAATCATACACACAAGTGCCCAATACACAGCCTATGAGGAAAGAGGGAGTTTGGCTGCTAATTAACAGCCTTTACTTGTATTCTGCCTTCTCCTGCTCTCTTTTCTACCAATATTTCCTTACCTTGCAAAGAAGAGAAATTCTGAAATATCTGAGTAAGACTATGTATCAAAGGGAGCACAGTCACTCTGGAACATCTTTGCAGCCTCCACATCTTCCTGATAAAACTGACAGAACATTCTCTTTTGCATGTCCTCCTAAAACTATTGCTATCTTTGAAACAGGTAATGAGCTAAACCTCCCCAAGTTTGTAATGGTGGTGAAACTTGTAATTAATGTTAAAAAATTGTTTGACAGAAGACATAATTGTTTCCTTCTCATTTCTTCACATCTTTAGAATAGAATTTTGACAATATCTGAGGATTTCCTCTCCCCTTGCTCCGAAATGATTTCTATAAGTGTGGAAACACTTTTGTGGAAAAAAATGACTAAAACCTTTTACTTTCCTCAGATGTTTTAAAAAATAAATTTTAAAAAAGAAATACCACTAAAAGAAAATAGCTTTTAACATCTTTCTCACTTTGCTTTCCTCCGTTACTTAGTGTTACTGGCCACATACTTCCTGTTCTAAAAAAACACCTTTGAAAGTAGAGTGGATGCTGTCAGGAGACTGTTTTTCAGGAAGTGTAGTCTTAATATAGCAATATAGATGTGATCTGGCAGAAATAGCAGCAAAAAAACATTTTCCAGGCTGTGAAAATCTTCCTCTATAAGCTACAGTAGAGCAGACCCCAAGCCACCTGTGCGCTTTAATCTCATATCTCCTAATTCAACAAGCTTGGATTTCTTTCAAACTGAGCTATCAATAACAGAATTTCATTATTTTTTAGCAAGGTTTAACATTTCTGCTTTTGGAGATTACAGCAGCCTATTTGCAGCTTCATGCTTCCTTACAAATATTCCTTGTTAATCCTGCTTCTAGTTTCATATACTTCTAGAGTTCAGTGTATTTAAAAAATTTTAAGAATTCTTTGGATGTGTATGAGTGTCCAAGAGCGATGCTAATAGTCTGCAGTTTTGCCAAAAAATACACCTCAAGTACATAATCTGGGTAGCACTATCATGGCGCTACTTGAAAAATAAGAAAGGAAAAGAGCATGCTGTGCACAGCAGAGCATCTACTGCAGCAACAAGTGTTTTGATGGAGCTACCTAATCCTTCAGCTAGGTCAGACCTGTTCTTTTTAATGGAAAAGCTGAAAAAATCAGTTCTTGAGGTAATAGATATGTAAATGTTCTAATCTGGTTTTTCTTTTATCACAATACACACAGACAGGTGATATCACATACAGCTGACAGAAATGTTTCTAATGGAGAACAATAACTGTGTGCAAGAAAAATTACATTATTTTTCTTTGTGTAACTCTCATAGATACATCACAAGATTTTTTTATCTGTGTGTGAGGATGGATTGCTGGTGAATTTCACAAATGGAAATGATCTTAATTGTGAAATATTCCATTGCTTTCTTTGTTTTCAAAGAAAACAAGGATATAATTTTTTTTACAACATTATGATTTCCAGGCACAATAAAAGTGAAAGACAGAGGACAAAAAGCCTCTTCTGTATTTTGCTGACGTTATCTAGGTTCTTAAAGCACTTTGCAAGGCTGAGTGAAATAAAACTCATCAGACCAATGTGTTAAGCTCATAATATTTTCGTTCTGTATTATAGCTAGGGAAACTGGAAAAAAGGTACCAAGTAGAACACATGAAATCCAGAAGGACCAACATCTGTTTCAACTTAATTGTTCATTTTACCAATTGTCCTGTGTTTTTCAGGCAGTTTCCTCAGTTGTGCAAACAATACACAAGTTTTCCTTGCAAAACTGGAAAATAGAGAGAGAAATGTTCAAGTGGCCACTCTCAGATATTTTAAATGTCATATTGTCCCTTCACAAAAATGCCACTTGCCCTGCTAAACATCTTTGCCCCCCTTATTCTGACATAATACAACATTCCATTTGACGCCCTTAGGAGCAGGCACAAGGTAGGAGGGCATGGGTTAGACAATGGCATATAATTAACTAGACGTCAGAGAGAAATCATCATCAGAAGGGATTAAAGATGGAAATTTTTAATATGAAACTGTTTTCTGCAATACATGCAATATATTTGCAATATTTAATGTACCACACAAGAAATACCTGCATCATAAATTGTATTAACTCTAACTTCTGCATGATACCCTCACCTTGAAGGAGAGAGCAAACTGCCTGACATTTCAAGCCTGCCATTTCAGCACCCTTGAGGAAAGGAGCTACTGCTGAGCCATGTAGTGGCCACCAACAGCACCTGCCTGCAGGGAAGGGCTGTCTAGAACTTGCAGGGCTGGTCCCTTCATAGATAACTGCACGATGACATCTTTGCCTGCTCACTCTAAAAAATGGTCAAAGATTTTCCCTATATGAAATAAAGACCTTTCCAAGAGGCCGGAGGAGAGGGAAGGGATTATAACAGGGGAGAGGATATCTGACAAATCCATCCTCTAACCAGGTGCACTGCTGAGTTTCTGAAGATAACATATTATCTAGATTCATTGGATTTACATGAAAGACGTTACCAGGAAGGATCTTTCCTTTTTTCCCTTTCATCACTTTGAGGGTGATTAACAGTGCCTGTACTTTCACTGCTGCACCTGCAGGTAGTGAAGAGATGTATTCACAACAGCAAGCAATTTCACAGCATGAGCACTCAGAAACATTATTTATTACTACCGTTCCAGCTAAAAAGTCTGAGGCTGCAAAATAGTAACACATACAAGATCTCATCACTCATCTGTAATTTGCATTTTTCATGGATACAAACCTGGCTGGCTAATTGGGAAGTCATTTGACTTGAGACTTAATATACTTTTACCTTATGATGGATTCAGCACGAAGAGAATATATTGTGTTTTCATTACTTAGAGCCAAGAGCAATTTTCAACGATGCGTTTTTCAGTTTCAAACAAGAGAAAAGATTTATCTGTGAGAATAACAGATTGGCTGATCTAATTCAGCATACTTCCAGCAGTTGCCACCAATGCAGTAGCTGTTGCTGAGAGTGTGCCCTTTCCTGATGATTTTGTCAAAGAATGCACAGTTATACAAAAACATGCAGTTGTAGCAGAGCAGGGGAAATTCCTCTTTGTTCAAAGAGCACAGGGGATGAGCATTGCAATGAAGGGAATCAAACTTCCCTTCAGTTGCTGTGTTTTCTCTGATCAAGGGGAAGAAAAGACCAAAAATTGAATGTGGAAAAGTGGTTAATTTCTAAAATATACCACAGACAATCCACAACTACGGAGTGAATTTTATCTACTTTTCCATGTGTCAGTGTATATCAATACCCAGTATTGATAGATAGGTAGATAGATAGATAGATAGATAGATAGATAGATAGATAGATAGATAGATAGATAGATAGATAGATTGATAAAGGCCTGGCTAAAGGGACTGATCTTGCTTGTGCTCTCTTAATAATGATGTGCAGAGAAAGGCCTTCCAGAGATGGACTGTCACAAGTCATAAAACTGGAAAACATCAGCATCCCTCCCCTTGCTGTGATGCAGCTGTCAAGAAAAAGCACCCTGTGCTTTTAAAAATGAGTGATGCATGGACACAAAAAGGACTGTTCTATGCCTTTCCTGAGCAGCTTTCTTCTTGGAAAGCTTGCTTGGAAATCGACTTAGAAGATTAGTCTTGCTTGGTCTAAACCTATATATGGCCTAGGGTACTGAAAAAAACAAGGTAACTTTTGTGTCTAATTTATAAATATACCTGTAAACTTTTGTTAATGTTCCTTACTTAGAGTGTACAACAAAAAATATTATTTATTCCGATAGAAAAGATATATTAAAAAAATTTTCTATGTTCATGCTGCAGTGTATCACACTTAAAATGACTAATAGAGTAGATATTTCAGTGTCAGGAACAAGGAGTACAACTTAAAACTATCTACTGGATGTATAATATATATTGCATTCAAGGCATACCCTGATAGAAAAACAGATTTCATGGAGATGTGTTTACACCTGCACTATGTTCCTTCAGTGTAGTCCCTCCTCTCAGGTACTACAGGAGCTCTGCATCCACTTCTGCTGTGACTCAGAAGAGTGAGTTCTCCTTCTCTTTAATGCTGGCCAAGAGTTCAATCTATCCATAAAAAGAAATCTCTTCAGTGATGGTTTTGGGTGTATCCCATATGCTCAACAGAATAAAACGGTTTGTGAGTGCTTGAGTGGTGCAATGGCAAAAGGGAGACATCACTTGAGCGAATCGTTGTAAAAGTGCAGCGACACATCAAGGATTTTTAGCTTCATCCTTTCGTCACTTCTTTATATAAAGCTGTAAAATACAGTCTTTGAAACGGGATGAAGAAAGGGAAAAAAAGAGAAAGAGCGCTCCTTGTAAGACGGCGCACCCCTGAACTCCGGAGGGGCTGGAGCGCATTTCGCACAAAAGCAGAGCGCCCTCGTGTGGCCCCTGGACAGCTGGGAGACGCGCAGGACCAGGATTTTGTGTTGTCATGGGAATACTCTGTAATTTGGGTCTTCTGTACGGGAAGAGATTTGCACTTACCAGTTCCATAATTTTTAAGGGAATTTGTAAAAGCCGTTCGCGTAAGCCCAAGAAAGCTTATTTTAAACGCACTCACGCCAAAGTGTTTTATTTCCTTCCAGTTTGGCAGTATTACACCACATTATTTTTCTTGACTGGGAGAATTTCCTTTAAAAAAATGCAAGGACTCTAAGGACTATTAGTCTCTATTAGTCTAGTTACTCTTTTTTTTGCTGTTGTTGTTTTGTTGTTGTTGTTGTTGTTGCTGTTTTTTCTTCTTTGTTGTTGCTGTTTTTTCTTCTTTCTGCATGTTACTATGCTACTAAATTTTGTTTTATAAAATTAGTTAATGATATTGCAAATTTTCTGAAACACTCGTGTGTTTTCCGTTTGACATTTACTCCTTTTTTTTTTCTCCACAAAAATTTATTTGACACGTTTCATTTCACAACTGAATTTAATCTGTGGAAAATTTAATCTGGAAAAATGAAGCTCTTTTGCAAAAATTATAATGATGAATGTAATTAAAAAATTATATTGCCATATTCCCAACCTAATAAAACCTTGATTCCATGAATATATGGTTTATTTATAGGATTACGGAAAGAATCAAATTTGCAGAAAAATACAGTGCAAGAAAGAGCCAAGATCAGTGAAGGACTGTGTTTCTGTATGTTTCCCCTTTAATTTCCAGACTTCTGTTTTCGTCTGTATGTATATTAGGAAGTAAATGTCTATTTACTGTTTACTGATGATTTAATGCGATTCAACAGGTGAATTGTCCATGTGTTTTTATGGTTGCCACCATATTTCTGAATACACAGGCATTCAGCACTAGGATCCATTTCTTCAACAGTTGGAACCAAAGTTCTTATACATCAAGATAAATCAAACTACACAATTGTTTCTTTTTTTCCCCTACATATTCAAATGAACACAAAATAATGGAAATTGGTCTTCCTTTATTACAAAATATCAAAGAACAATCACTTTAAAAGATGAATCATTATCTCTACAATGACACAGGACAAATGAAACTATTTCATTAACTGATTTGATTAAATATAAACTAATTTTTATCTCAATGTTCATCATAAAATGTGAGCCTTTTATCAACATTTAAATAAACTATATCAGGTGCTATTTTATATGTTATTTTAGAAGATATTTTAATGCAATTCAATAATTTTCAATGTTGACATCCTCAATCAATTAACATGTGAAATCGTCCTAAGTATAACCACTCTTTCATTCAGCCGACAGATGAGAAAGGAAAAATGATGAGGAAAAAATAGAACTATTCTCATTCTCCTATGAATCCTTGCTCAGAAATTGCAATAAAATTTACTGTTTTATCAAGGCTTGCTGGAACTTATTTTCGAAGAGTCACCAGCGAGCCAAGCCATCAATTTTTCTGTGTCATATGGAGACAACACCAGAGCTGAAATCTGCACTCAGCTGTTTTGCTTTTTGGGAGAACATGGTGGGATTAAGCAATCACCATTTACCACACATTTTCTGTTGCTCACTGTGTGCTCTGTCATGCAGTATTTGCGTTGAGTTTTTACAAAGTCGATTTTTTTCACTGTATTAATAGAAATGTGCATGTTCAGGACAATGAACAGACATGTGCATACCTGTTCATACTCAGGGAAGGAAATTGCTCTCAGCTAGCGTTGCCAGGTACGTATCTTTCCAATCATCACTAATATGTGTAAATATTTAATAATGTAGTTGATTGTGGTTTTGGGGTTTTTTAGACTTCTGCCTTCTAATAGCAGTCTTTAAGGGAACACATTCACTTTTGCAAAATTAGCATTTTTTTAAGTGAAACATTGGAAAAGGTGAAACTGTAACATTTTCTGTAATAAATATTTAATATGTTAAAGGAATGTGTTTTTGGTCAACAGAGGGCACTCTGTGGTTTTCAAAGGAGCCTTAACAGAAGCTTAAAAGGGTTCAGTAGGAGATGACTGAGTGTGGTTTTCAAAGAGCCTTTAGTACTGGTCAATCTATAATTTATTGGAAATGCTACTGATTTCCACAATAACATAGAGCACAGGAATGAAAGAGAACCCCATCATTTGATAAAGTCAGATACTAGGATTAAGGCTATGATGTACACAGTCAGCTTAGTTACATCTTCAAAATTTGAAATTGTGTGCAAAAGTTGTAACATACTCTGAGTCAAAAGTGTACTTACCCAGTAATGCAGTAATGATGTGTTTTATTCTTGCTATTTGTTTAAAAATGGTGACTTTGAGTATCATAAGAGTTGACAGGTCAGTCCCCACTGCTGTTCACAGAGGATATTTCTTCCAGCTCATAAATAGGTTACTTTCCTGCCACCAGCCTACCTTGTGCTGTTGCCTTTACTGACCACTTTTAGTTCTGTTGTTCACTTATTTTCAAATAAAATAATTTAATTTAGTATTAGAACCTGAAGGGGAATTTTGTTGGAGCAAACTAGATATTTTTAGTCTGTCTGTCTAGAATGCATGGAAATAATGCAATAAAGATATAGAACAAAATAAATCATTGATACAATGTCAAACTTCAGAAGTTACTTTAACTGAGGTTTTTGTACAGAAGCCATGCTATGAGAACTTGGCAGGAGTACTGCATGCAGAACTATCATACATTAAGGCAACATGCATGTATTTCTACAAAGTAGACTCTTTCTGCTTAAAACCGTAGAACCAAAATTAGGAAAGCAATGCCACAAACTCATCCAGGGTTTGCACTGACACAGTTTTAAGTAAGTGCATGTTTCTTGTTAATAAACCTTCAAGTATATAATCTGTGTGTAAAGGTGGAGCAGGACAGGCATCTGAACCAGCGAGAAGATGCTAAAAGTTAAAGCAAAGTGCAGTAAGTCGTCTTGTTATCCATTCCTCCTATAGTGACCCTTTTGAGAATTACTGTGTAACATGTGCTCATGGTTACAGACAGTAGGAGAGCCAATGAAGAACTAGTCAGAGTTTAGAGGGCAAATTCTTATCTCTTTTCTGTGCCTGTGAGTGAATTGAATTCTGTGCCTGTGAGTGAGGAATGAATTGAAGGAAGCAGCTGGAAGTGTGTGCAGGTCAGAGCCCAGCTCTCACAAGGAACGAGGGTTCCTTTATAGCAAACCTAACATGTAGAAGTTAAAAGCTGTTTTCCTTGCTTTAACACTTACATTTGCCAACAGCTGTTCCAACATTTATAAACACAATTCCCACTGGCTGCCAAATTACCATAAATTCATTTCTGCATATTTTTGAGTACTAGGCATAAAAATAATTACATTTGATTAAATCCATTTATGCTTTCACACCTTTCAAATGTATAGTAGATATGAATTGTTGCAATATATTATATACAAACAAAAATTTCATTATGACTTTGAGGCAGGTTATCTTCAGAAGGTTATGAAGCAGTAATTTATTAGGTATGGTAAGGTCATGGTATTTCACAGTTTCATTCCAGCTAGAGTACACAGTGTCTGCTAAGTGACAGCACAACTTGGGGCAGCAGCATGCTCTAGGAGATTTAGGTGTCCCTTCTGTGTTCAGCTTCATTTGAGTGAACTCTTAATGTTATAAATACCTAGAAAAATTCTGTCTATAGGAGAAGGAGATCTTCAGAATGCTGCTACAAAATGCTGCTTCTCTACTGGGTGTGTTTTCTCCCTCTGGAAATTTAAACTGTGCTTAGCGTTGTTGAACACTTGTTCCTGCAGGAAAAAGTGCATTTGACTTGTTCAACTAGGAAATGTGTGTGATGCCGGCAGGCTTGAGACTGTGGAGCTGCAGAGACCGAGTTTGCTTCTTCCCGCTGAGCACGTAATGCCTTTCATCACATAATGTTTAACCTTACGCGTTCTGCCACAGACCTGGCTAACACTTCATTTTAAGTGTGCCAGCATTATTAATTCATTTGGTATTCACTGTAACAACACTGATCATAATTAACTCATTCTGTAGCCTTGTGAGTGTTTTAAGTACTCACATGGAATTCCGCTGCAGTTCAGCATTAATTAAGGTACCACCTAATTTTCGCAGAGAAACGAGAGCGTGTGATCTGTCTCATGAGGTAACTCCCTTAACATCTCAGAGTGGTCCAAATATTTGGAGTGTATGAATCTCGTGAACATATTGGGTATATTACCTCTCTGAGGAGAATTGTATGCACCATGTAAATAAATTATGAAAGAACAATATTATCTAACATGCAATTCACACATGCTTATTCTGCATGTGTCTATGTAAAGTATATTGCACTGCATTTAATACTGATAAACACGTTTCCACTGTATAAAATATGAAAAGAACCAAGCTGCTTTTTGAGAACTTTAAAGAAAAGCTATAAAAGGAATATCTTTAAATTTAAAAATGTCTTCCTTTTAATTTTATAAAACTACAGCCCATAAACACATAATAATATAGATCAGCTGAAGACATCATATCATATCATATCATATAAGTTTAACCAACTTTCTTGCCGGAGAGATCTTGTGAACTAAATAAACTCCTTTAATTGAAAATAGGCATAAAATTGTTATGCTGTTTTAATGTATGTTGTAAGTCAGAAAATTAGAACACCATAAAGTAAAAAAACAAGCTCAATTTAATAGCAACTTCATAAAGTACAGATGCTGCTATATGATTTTAATGCATCCTTTAAACTAATATTTTCAGGGATGATTAACTTTGTTGGAGAAAATTATTCTAGGCAACAACTGGGCAGGTAAGGGCTCAGCTTGCAAGCTGAATTTCTCTGCTAAATTTCTAGAAAATTCTTTTAAAATTACTCATTTTTGATCATTTTCGGATGTTTGAGAGGATAGATTTATGTAAAGTATATCTATACACTATATGTTTACACAAAACTAGATCATTATCAACAAAGTATTTGGGATGTGGTTTTTATCTTGTTTGATATTCCTCAACTTGTATGTCAATTTTTCATTTTGCTATGTTAAACTGCACCTTGATAATAAAAGGGAAATTTGAAAACTGAAAGTAATGTCATATGATTTAGGCTGTTGCTTCGTGTTTAAATCATATTTTTTAAGCTCTCAGTCCACAAGTGCTCTGAACAAATTTCATTTGGTCTACATGAAGGAATCAAGGGAGCTAAAAATAAACAGAATTCAGCCAGTAAATATCTCAAAATACTATTGATTTCTTTTACAGTCCAAACATGTATTGTCGCACACTCTCATTGGAAATCAATGGTAAAATTTTAATTGACTTCCACAGAGCCATCATCTATGAAATTTAAAACTGAGGCTGTGTTTTATTTTTTAACCCACAGCACTGCAAAATGCAGCTAGAATAATGATCTACTGTTCTTTAATGAGTAACTATGATTCTCATTAGTAAAAATGTGTTATATACTAAGTAGAAGAAGAATCCAAATAATCTGTATTATATTAATTAATGAGGCAGCAAATATATGATATGACAGAGCATACTGAGGTTTGAGATTGCTTCTTAGAACTCACAGTATCTTTTAAATTTCATTATGAAAGACATTTTATTTTTGAGCACAGAAAAGCTGAGGAAATATGATCTTACTTTAGAAAAAACCCACAATATTTGATTTACAACTTCTGGGATAGTAGATCTATCACACTGGCTACTTTGTAAAGTAATGTCCTGCTTTAGAGAATGCAGCCAAAGGTGTTTAGCTGCTCATTAAGGAGTTTTTCAGAAAGGTTAAGGGCCAGCAAGCCCTGAATGCAGTTCCCTAACGTGAACAAGTGTGCCTTTCAATTTAAGTTTTTGATTTCTAGGGTTTGGGGTTTTCATTTTCTAGAAACAGTAAAATTCATGCCTTAAAGTCTTGCTGGATTATGTTGTCTGAATTTATTTAGGCAACAACCTCCTAAGAGGGAAATTCACTTTGAGAGCCTTGCTGTTGCAATAGACATTTTTGTACCTTGCCTAGTGATTGTCACTTGTTAATTACTCCCAGAACAAGAGCTTTGAAAACCCATTTGACTGAGACAATAAGACAGCTATTTCATTTAATCTTGAATTTCTGTAGTGTTTCTTATGTGGAAGGAGAGATGGATCCTGAGTCATGCACTCAGCTCTCAGTTTGACCTTCCCAAGGGCCATTTGTAGCTTCATCACATGGAGCTTGATCTAGTCACTGCCTTGCAAATCCTCCAGGTGCAATTTCCATATTTTTTTGTGTGTTGTCTTATTATTTTGGCGTGCAAATTCATTTCTTTTCTTTCAAAGTTCTCTAATGTGAAAGTATTTTGCCAGCCTCAAAATGATTCAAAGAACACAACGGTGATCCAGATGCTCCTTCTCCATGTGTTTTCTGTTATGTAGTGATATAGCAAGAAGGAGCTGAGGAGCAATAGATGTCTCTCCTTTTGCTCCTTGTTTATGAAAAGTAAGATGCAACAAGAACTAGTTAGACAATGTATTTTGAAAAACATGGCAGAGCTACTGATGCTAATTAAAAAAATCCCATGTAGCTGAGACAGAATTAGATGATGCAACCCAAAAATTATATTTTCTCTTAATACTCTGAAATTGATAAATAAGTGAAAGCATACAATAACTGATATGAAAAGGATAAATAGAGAAGGAATACCACAGAACTGACTAACCCTGCAAAAACTCATTCTAAGGTAATGTTTACTATAGTGAGTTAGTCCCATGTTAATGAAACATTTAATTATGTTGGTTGTAAACCTCAGTAGCAACACAAAAGGGGTATTCTTTCAAATTAAATGGAAGGAACATAAATACAACATTGTCACATGTTTTTGCTGAATTCCTGACTTATTTAGTTCCTCTTTGCTGGTAGAAAGAACTCTTTTTTCTTCCAAGTAGGTATAGTAATTCTTTATTGTAATAATAATTAAGATATTGATAACAATAAAAAAAAAGCGGACTAGAACTCAAACTTATCCACAACATGAACTACCACATCATGTAAGTGGTATTTCAGGAGTTTTTTAAAATCATTCAGAATCTGCATCAATTAGATTATATTAAATGTCAGTAACGTACAGGATATAACAGATATTAGTAGATTTAAATCAGATTATGAAGTAATAAAATGCGTATCCAAAAAATTCCTTTTGCATACCTTGCTTCTATTCACAATTTAAATATATTGCTCTCTAAATCAAAAGGAAAATATTATTAAAATACATATAATCTTCAAAGAAACCAAGCTAGTACCTGAATATACACCATAGTCTCTATATCATGGATATCCTTTAGCAGTTATCATTTCTCAATTCTTTTTGACTTAACCACATGACATCTCAATTCAGGATTGTGACATATATAGGCAAAACATCTATTTCTACTTGTGCTTTAACATCTGGTCTCCTCATCCATGTCAGCTGAAGCAGGTCTCAGATCTCAGACCTTGGCAGATTGGGATGGATGTCTTGGCACTACACCATTTAAATGTGTCACTTTGCATTCATAAGCACACATATTTCCTACAGGACAGTGAATTTGGGCTCCATAAAAACCAAAAGGGAAATTAATTTTTTGCCTGTGTGTGACTTTCAAGAGCCTAAGGCTATAGCCTCAGCACATCACTGATAAGTGTTGCATGGTATTTTTAACTAGAAAAAACCCCAATAAGTATTGTTAGACCTTTATGACATTTTCTTTCAAAACTATAAATCCGGCGAGTGAAACAGAGAAAAATGTGAGAGTGTGAGAGAATCATCAAGTAGTTGATGTTGGAAGAGGTGTCTGAAGCTCATCTGGGCCAATCTCCTGCTCAGAGCAGAGGCAGCCCCTGCAGGCTGTTTAGGAAGACAAAACAGCAGTTCTGAGCATAAGTTAGCGGGTTTCCATGACCATCCCCTCAGGAGTAGCTTTATCAGGCTACTCATTAGCTACCCTTTATCTCAGAGATCCTATCTGTGACAAAAACATGTTAAATTCTAGCACAATTCCTAAATTTTCCCCTGCTTTCTAGAAAAACTTTTTTCCAATAGGAGTGAGAGATTCTTCTAAGGTTATTTTAAAGCTGCTTGAAAACTTTCAGGTTACCTAAAGCACTTGCATTCTACACTTCAACACTGTTGTAACTCCTGTCTTCACAGAGTATGTCAACATAAATTCATCCATCCATCACTATTGGCGGAGACCAGAACACATCCTGCTGATTCCCTGTAGCCTTTGAGAATAGGGAAGCAGTAATCTAAAATAACTGGAACTTTTTTGATGGATTCTGTGGGTAACACCATGCAAAAAGCAATGGGAGATTATAGTTCCATTGAACACTTGCAAGATGCCCTCTGTCCTAGAAGAACATGTCTTAATTTACACTTGAGCTTAGAAAAACCTAAAAACTAAAACTCCAACCCAAATCCTAAAAAAACCCCTAAACAACAAAACACCGTTTAAGATTACAAACATCCACTTCAGAAGAGACTTCATACATGTAATGCCAGTGTTTAAGTTTCAGCTTCTGAGAAATTCAAGACCAACAAAGAAAAAATCCTGGTGTTTCAAGTGCCACTCATAATAAAAGTTCTCAGAACTGGGGTAAGAAGCGTGAGGACTTCCCAAGGCTGTGCAGTCAAGGTGTGTTACACCAACACTTCAGCTGGAGTTTGTGCTTCTACAGCAGGTTTCCTCACTGTCTTCATTTAGTGAGCCTTTACTTGCTGGTGTCTCCACAGCAAATTCCTTTGGAGAGAACATGCAGACCATGGGATCAGATTAGAGCATGTCAGAGGTGGAAAAAACCCTGATCTATAAATAATGAGATCATCACATCTTCTGTGCCAACCGCTTCACTCCAAGTAGCCACTCTTCTTATCCCCTCCCTTCTTGTTGTGGGTACAGCTCCCATAAATACTGTTTCCAAGAAGGGAATGAGTTAAGTTGATTTATGTTACAATAATTTCTTACTTTTCTCTTCTTTGAGCAGCTGCAAAGAATCAGAACAGGAATTGAGTTAAAGTCCTCGTAGATTGTCTTTCTGCCTTTCCCACCACTTCAGCTGTCACCTCAGTGGATGAGAAAGCTTAGAGATAGCAGTGTTCCAGATGCCATTTATTCTGAGGAGTTTTTTTTGAAAAATACTTCATATCTATTTAATCCTTGTGCTTCTAAGAGACAAGAGGGAAATGTGCTTTTTTCCCCCTCTGATAATTAATATAAAATTAAAAAAGAGGAAAGGGAAATGGATAGTAAACCACTCCATCACTCATCATTCCCCCTTTCTTTCCCCCCTGCAAAAAAAAAATACTATAGGACAATTTGAAAGAAGTTTTGAAAGCAAATTCATCATTTTGGGATTGGGCTGAAGCAGCGCTAATGCATGCTAGGAAATAAGTGTGATAAACAAGTGCTGGTTCTTCCTGTATGTTGCCATTGGTGATTACTTTATATTTAAATGTTTCAAAGATAGAGATCAGCCTTTCACAGAATCCAAATATGAAATTCAGCCAAACTCAATGACTAACTGGCCCCTGTTAGTCATACGTCCTCTCTTCAGCAAATTACTAATAAATGCTTGTAGATGGAATGTCAGACAAGATTACACATCAGTACCATTAGTAATTCTGGACTGTCTTTCTTATTCCATGTTTGGATAAGAAATACTTTGTTATTTTCAGGAGTCATGCAGAAACAAATTTCATATTCATTTACACCTTTTAGCAGAGATAACATGGCAAATGGATCATCCTTTCTGCTGTGAGCTCCTGAGGGTTCATTTACAGTAATTCTCACAGTCAAGCATGTAGTCAGAAAAAACAGCTCCTATTCCTATTCTGGTTTCATACAAACTAAAACACTGTCTTGACTTTAGGTCTGAATATGTGTGTGCATGGATATACATATACATATTCAAGCATGATTCTTCATCTTTATTGTATTCCTTATTTTTCTTTCTATGTCATTTCAAACTCTCCATTATTAATTCAACCCTTGAGTGTCTCCCAGCAAAAGGTGAACAGGGGCTTGAAAGTATTGTCATTTAGCAGGACTCCTCCATCATAGCTGTCTAAATGTCTTCAGATATTTAAAGATGCTATTAGGTACCCACTGGGATCTATAGACATGACTCAGTACCACCAAAATGTAAGGAAATCACATGATTAATCTACTTCAGATTTTTTTTAAAATCACATGCAACATGTATCTCTGTTTAACCATCAAAGCAGCTTTGTGTACACTTACACATTGCTCCCAAGTGTCTAGCACTGGCTGTGCCCTTTACTTGCTGCCCTTCCAATGTCATCTTCAAAAATACAACATTAAAAACCAAAAAGTCTATTAGTAATAGTAAGGTTTATGAGACTTCCATTTATATATTCTACAATTTCAAAATCTGAGCGTATATTGCAATGTGCTTTCTTATCTTGTTCTTCAAAAAGATGAAGCTTATTTTACGTTACTACTATTACAATTGACTGCTTTCTTTATAGATGTGGAAAAATGGGTTGAAATAGCCATCAATAAGAAAATAGTTTAAAAATCTAGTTAAGTACAATGTGGAAATAACTAGCAGATACAATAGCCAAGGATTCCACTAAATTGGTGTATGATGCTTCAGAAAAGCAAGCATTTAAATCAGTTATACAGAGACAGAAAATAGGTTTATGCTTCTGAGACAGTAGTAAAAAAAAATAGGTTTGATAGAAGAATAATTCAGAATGATTAATGAGATGGTGAGCTGTAAAGAAACTGGAGCAAGATGTTCTCCCGTTGTAGGAAGGTTATGTGAGGGCTACAGAGCAACAGGGCTGTGGTGGTACTTCAAAGGGGGAGGTGGCCATGGAGTGACTCTGCAAATAAGTCATTCCTAGCATGTGGAAACCATGGCTAGAGAGTTAGCTTCAGCTTCTGGCCTAAAGCAATTATCAGGCCATAGCCCCTGGGATCAGGGACTGAGCAAGCTCTGGGACTGATGACCGGTTTCAAGTTGTTTCACAATCTGCCTGGAATCCACTAGAGGTGAACATTGATCTCCAGCCTCCTGTATGACTGCTGCTTTCTAAGTCTGTGAGCTCCTGCATTAGGCAGGGAGCTGAATCTAGAAGTGTCAATAGGTTTCCGTAATTATTCCTGGCTGGGAAAAGCTGTCTAAAGTTCCCACAACAGCAAGAAACTTCTGCCTCTAAACTCATCAGAGCACAGGGCAATGGTTCTCAAATACATTCCTTGCTCAGACTAAGGTCAGCACTTCCTCCCACATAAATCAGCACCAGATATTATTCCTAGTCCTCTCACTGCTAAAGGGGACCCTACACCTGGGACCAGTTTTCTTATTTAAACAAAATAAGGAAAACTGACTTACCAAAAAGGTAATGTGTTTCAACTTTCCTGACCTAAGCAGCAAGGACTGAGTTATGCTACATTTGCATGAGAGAATCTGAAGAGAGTTTTGGTCAATCACTGTGGATTTCAGTTTGACTTTTAATCATCCTGGGCCCAATGTTACCTGTTACTCTGTGCAAGTGCTGAAGCATAAGTGCATTATTCCAGCTGGAATTTCAAAGGGGGATTGTACTGTCAAGCAGATGCAGGAGGTTTTTTTTGAGGAATCCCTTTCATGAATGCAAGTCAGGTGTCTCTCCTGTATTCAGACCCAGTGATATGGCTTGTGGTCCTCAACACATGCAGCCAGACAGCTGCATGCTCGAGAGCTGGGGCTTGAGCTGCTCATATCATCTCTCATTTGTAGAATGATGACACTAAGAGTTCCTGCCTTTGTCTATCTGTGCCACACAGTTATTGATTTACCAAACAGGCCGTAGAAGGGTTTGGGATACTTTGCAAGTGTTAATGCTGACTTGTGTTTTACTGTTGCACTTACTCCTGTAGGGTCTACTTCAGCAAATCTACAGTGCATAGTATTTTTCATTCACTTGAGAAGAATATGCCTGGTAAACTTCTGAAATGTAAAATAAGGTAAAACAAAAGAATCTTTGTAGCCATCATTAAATGCCTTCGCCACAATATTTATACTGCAATCAGAACAAAGCAAATGAGTGCTTTTGGCAGGAAAGAAACAGTCTTAAAAAGACACAGGCTATTGTTGTTTTCTTACAAAGTACAAAATTCCTCAAAAATTACATGGTGTCACACTGCCTGCTATAGCTTATAAAAAAAACCTGATGCACTCCCTTTAGTTTTGTTCAGAAAATTACATTGCGTTAACTCTTTATGTCTTTGAGGGCACATCTCTGCATTGCACAGTAAAGCTTCTTCCAGACAGATGTGTGCCATGTACGTAGCTCAGAGTAGCCCTGTGTAGAGATATTAATTCTGGAAAGGCTGGCTCAGATAGTTTCATCAGCACAGGCAAAACCTGCAGGCAAGGGCTGGAAGCCAGACTGCTCCTGAGGAGGAGAGCTCTAAATAATGGGAGACCTGCATGAGAACCTTGCTGCTGGAGGAATGAAGGCAGGACAGAGGGAGGCTGCAAGGATGTCTTTCTCAGATGGATCGACCAACTAGTGTTTTTTTTGTCTCTGGCATAAGCAGAGTAGGCAACGGAGTAACTCTCATAGCAGCAACAAACTGCTTGACTTGTCTGTGCTCAATGGCTTGGTTTGGTTCAAGATTTAGTAAAACCTGCCTGCAACAGAACTCACTAACTCCAAGCACAGGTCTCCACAAACACCCTTCCAGGGCTGAGGTAGCCTGGCCAGTGCTTTCATGGGGATCTGTGTGCCACACATCCTTGCATAGGGCAGACCTTCCCCAGTACTCCAGAGCCACTAATTTTTTAACTAAAAGCCCAAAAAACACCTCTCTGTGAGCTTGGTGTTCAAAATGGGAAGGCTGAAGCCAGCCTCCTAAGAAATGTTTTAAGAATTCTTCTTCTGAAAGACGAGTCATCTTGATATCCCTAAGGCAATTAAAACCTCCTATGAGGCAAAATTATGAGACCACAAAGCAGACTCTAACTCTTAGAGATTTTATTGCATTAGAGAGCACCCTCCTCTAGAAATTTGCTAGACCTTATGCTAGAGCATAAAGTCTAGAGCATAATGTTTTGTGGCTGCAAAGCAATGATTTTCAGTCTTTTTCACAAAATAATTTAACATTTTCAGGACAAATATTGTAGCCAGTATTTAGCTGGACAAGCATTCTTTCCCATATGAAAGACATGAGTGATCACTGCCTTTTTGAATTCCCATGTTAAAGATACCAAAACATATGGGTGAGAAACCTGTGGTGCTAATTTATTGTTCTGTCTGTGACAAAGGAGGGAGAAAAGCGCAAATGAGGGGTTTCTGCTAAGACCAAATGTAATTGCAAGAATCAGCTCTACTTTGCACACAAAGGACAGAACTTCTGCTTAAAAGGCCATGTAGAAAATAACATTAGTCTGAGGATGCAAAAGAAACACTTGTAAAGGGAGGCATGATGACTGCATCAAATATTTTCTTTGAAGGTATGTCTTGTTGGCAATGCTGGTAGATTCATGTGGCATTAGCTGAAGTCTAATATTCACATAAAAGGAATATGGGGCAATAAACTCCTGTTTAGGGTGACTGAAGGTAGTATGAAGTGGATGTATTCAGCATGCATATAGGCATTTATTGTAAATAAAGTATAGAGTAATGGGAAAGATCCTCAGGATTAACCCTTTGTTCCTCAGTGTAGCCTTGGGGTAGTGGGATCCTAATCAGAAATAGCAGGCACAAAATGCAGAATAGATAACTGAGTGACCCTGGTAAGACTACCAGAAACAAACCACGCTACAGCAGTGTTGTTCTCCAGTCTGTCAGCTTCGCTACACAACACCAAGACCTATTCCATACAGAAAAACTAAATAAAAAATAATTTTAGAAATGCAAAACTTGATCAAAATATAAAGAGTCATAGATTCAAGGTTTTAATGTCTGTCCTAACCAGTATATTGCAACATTTTTCAGTTTCTCACTGATTTCATAAATCCAGTGCTCACCGGAACCCAGTAACAAAATACTTAAAGACTAATGTCTTTGGTTCAAGAGGCTTGTGAGGCAGATTGTCCCAAAATTTGTATATATGAAAAGCCAGAAAAGAAGTGCTGTTATATTTTAACATCAGTCAACACCTAATTTTAAATATGGAGTGACTGTAGGCTGAATGCAGAATTGAAAAAATCGGATCAAAACTGCATCTGCTGCTAAATCTCTTTGTTAGGGACATGCAGATAGGAACTCACCTTATGGCAGCAGGAACTTAGTCACTGAATATGAAAGAAAATGAGTGTAGCAAATTCAAACAAATGTCTCATCTAAGTCATTAGCTAAAGAGGTCATTTTAGAAAAAAATATCCTTTATGTGTGGTATCAAGAAATCATTCAGATTTAAAACGAGCAATTAGTGTAAAATATCCAGAGAAAGGCAGAGTAATTCTCCGAGTTGGCAGAGACTGCTGGCCGTTCACACCAGCTTTCATTCCAGGCCTCTCTTTTAATATATTTTCAAAGAAAATCTTCATAAGACCTCCAGGGCTCATGAAGATGACTACAGTGCATGAGACTGATTTGTGGTTTCCCTCCAACATTTCATCATTCAGCAGTTTCTCAGAATTTCTCTGTAACCTTTAGGACTCTGAGTCTGCTTTGCAGATTTATTTTTCTCTCTTTGGCATCTCTAAAGCTGAATATCTAAGTCTGCCCTTGCCATCCGTAGCTTTTTCTACAGTTAAGCTGGAGTAAAAGGCAATTCCAATGGCGATTTGCTCCACATTAAGGAAAATGAATAAGTTGTGCGAAATAAATCCCTACTGTGGATGCTGCTCCTCTTTATCTTCTCTAGCTATAGAGGAAACCAGGAATAACTAGTGTAGACTTCAGCATCTGTCTCTGGGACATCTACAGTCAGATGAGATGAATCTTATCTTGCAAGAGAACTATTTGTCTTACATTTACTACATAATGTACTGCTTTGGGAACCTGGTGGTGTCTGGAAAAAATAACTAGGAATCAGAATAAAAACTCAGACTCCTCATATTTGTATTGTAATTTTTGTATTTATATTTGAATAATTTTGTACTTTGATGAAGACTACCTGCCCACCAGAGATAGATGGGAAAGGGATTGTGCATGGAGCAGCTACATCAGCCTGTGTTTGTTTTCTCTGCATCAGCCCTTATGGCAATCAGAAAGTGTAGTAGGAGATGAGCCCAGATACCTTTTAAAAAATGAAAATGCAAACAGAAGTAATAAAACTGTTTACAAAAGGGAACCCTGGTCAAAATCTGAACTAAACTTTGATTTTATTTGTATTTCTGCAGATCATGGCCAGGACAGAAATATTGGGATGAATGCTTCACCAAAGCAAACTCAGTTGTACATACAGACAGATTTGCAAAATGGAAGAAGGTGATGCCTACATCTGTGTCCTGGGTTCTCTCCTGCTTCAGGTTCTTGCAGCTTATGAGTGTTTGTTATCAATTACATTACAAAAACAACCACTGTAATTAATTCTTTGTATTAAAAAAACAACAATGAAGACATATCTCTACTACCTAAAAGCAGAATTGCCAATATTCCCTGTTAGCATGATGTCTGATGTCAAGTGGGGCAATAACAACATAAATACAAATACAAATAAAACAGAGGAATAATAAGAACTTCTTTTATAAAGCATTGTGTACTAGAGCTGGGGAGATTTAAATGAAGGGAATACTTTTTAATCCAAGCAGAGCTGCTACACTACCAGTACATTTTTTTGCTGTACTTTTTGTTTTGCAGCCCATTAATAATTTGACATGCTGGTTTCAAGAGAAAAGGGGGATGTCTGTGGAAGAACAGGGCATAAGTGGGATATGTGTGTTGGGTGCTCCAGATATTAATTTCTTCTTTAAGTGTGGGGAAGGGAAAAATTCACGCATGTGTTAATTAGAAACTACAATGGAGTTCCAGGGTAGCAGCACCTTTCTCACCTTTTGTGTAACATAAAGAAACTGCCTCAGAAGAGTCTCAACCTGCATATCCATGCTCAGGGAATCCTCATTCCAGAATTTGAACAAGTGGAGGCATCCAAAAAGAGAAGGGACAGAGCTGTGATTTTGGGCAAACATAGCTTTCAAACCAGTGTTTCATTTGGGATGATAGGCCTCTCCCTCTACTCCTTCACTGAATGCTTGTTTGAGTGGATTATTTTAGATTTACATCTGTTCTATATTTTTATAAAAAAGAAATCCTTCACAATAGCAGTGGTGATTTTTTTTTAAAAAATGAAAGGATATGGTTAATATTAATGGCAAGTGTTAATAAATTCAGTCAAATCCTGTGCAATGGACATAATGCTCTTGGCATCCCTGCAAGAAACAAAGCAGAACAATTATGAGTCATCAAATGTGTTTGTCAGAGGATTTTGTGTGGTAAAAAAAGCCTGCTCATGTTAGCATAGTGCTGAAAGACAAGGAGTGAATTATAGCTTGGAAAGTGATGGGATAGATATAAAATCCAAGGGTCCAGAGGCCAACTGACTATATAGACTCAGCTGGAGACAGAAAATACATGTTATGTATTTTTTCAATGGATTCTTCCATTTATCCTGTTAAGAAGTACTGACTCCCCAAATCAAATGTGAGTTAGGCTAGAATTTTAATCGTACTAGAAATGTTGCCACTGCAATTGGTGTTTGAAGCTCTCCTAACTGATAGTTATGCTATTTGTTCTACTGTGAATGCAGAGAACCAGCAACACAGAAACAGGACAGGCACAGCAGCACACAGGCAGCTCTATGAGAAGTGTGTTGTTCCTGATGAAGTGGAACACTTGTCCTCTTTTTGTGGATGCTGATATCAAGGGGAATCCTGGACCTGGCCTGATAACCTAGAGTTTGCAAACAGCGTTCTCATAAACCTTACATTTTCTTTTGTCATTGTCCTGAGAGGTCTCTCTTGGAGATAAGAATTTGTCTGTTGATATTCTATTTGTTACTAGGACTAATTTAGGAAAATTACATAATTCCTTATGGGATAGCAGAAGAATTTTATTAATCTCTTTTATATTTTTCTAGGAAAAGAAATGTGGCTGTCACGGAGAGATTTATTTTTTATATAATAAAGATATAGAATAAGAAAAAACCAGTTTTGTATATACCTTCAGGGTTTGAATTTAATATAACTTACAAAGTATTAGAAAACTCCTGAATTTATTTCCTTCAGACATGTAAATGTATAATTAATTGAACATGCTGCTATGATATAAATAGAATAATATCAACAGTGTAATATATGTATAATTCATGCAAA
>VWYI01021454.1:1568-17977 GCA_013399455.1 Anthoscopus minutus
GCCCTTCAATCCAGAACTTAATCCCCCTTGTTGGTATCACAGTGCCTAGGTATGTAATAATTTGTCTGTGAACTCTGGATTTCCTTAAAGGCACAGGGCCCGGGGTTAAGTCCAGGCAGAGAAAGTCAGGGCAAAGGGAGGGAAGAAAGGGTAGCAAGTGAAGAGAGGCAAGTAACTAATACCTGTAATTCTTTATAGCCATTAGATCCTCTGAAATTTGGAATGAATTTTTAAATATTTCTAAAGGAGATGGAAGCAAACAACAAAATCAAATAACTCTATTGCTTCTAACCATTCAGATCAAGGTCTGAACTTTTGACAACCTAAGTATTAAAGTTTCTCATTTGGAATCACATGATTCTTTTCCAAAGAATAGGCTCAAGATTGAAAAAAAGAAGAAAATAAAGAAAAAAACCCCCAAAAACCAACCAACCAACAATCCAGAAAATAAAAGGAGAATGAAGAAAGCAAAATAAACCTCAAGAATCTTTCTGTCTTCTATAATGTCTCTCTTTACCTCTCTCCTTCTCTCTGCTTTCTTGCTCCACCACTTGACTATATCATACTGTGTTGCTGGTTGCTGAGGTGCTGCTTCACCTTCTGCAATGTTGCTTGATCTTTGATTTTCTGTGAAGCACAATGAATCTTACATTAGAGTGTGCAGAGTCAGGTGGTACACCATCTGTTCCCAGGCTCTGAAAACACTGAGTAACAGTGAGCAACAGAAAGCAACAGCTACACCAGTTTCATCAGAATATTCATATTCATACAGTAACAAAAAACCAGATGACTCTATTTTCAAGCAGAAAAAAAGAATTTAGTTTTCCAAGTTACCTATTAAATCTAACATCTTGGGCTAGTTTTCTTTCATTTTGTTAAAATATGCTTAATACTCATTAATATGGCTGAGTCATAAAATATGTTAACAAATTCATATTGCTTAAGTGATTTGATGTTATGGAGACCATGTGACATGGACTGCGAGTAGTGTTAATTTAACTGTATTTAGGAACATCTCTGCATGCAGCGACCCAAAGACTGCTGGAAAGCTGTGGTACAACATTGTGAGGAGCAGGTAATGCAGAGGATTGGTAATTCCTTAGCCATCAACATATGATAATACTTTTTTCTTTTAGTGTGCACTAACATTCTGTTGAGAAAGCTCTATGTATCCCTGACTTAGCCTTAGAAATCTCTGTGCTACCCTACTAAATATTGATTATCAATCATAGGCTACAACTATTTTAATTATATGTTTTCTTAACTGTGGTTTAATTAGACAAAAGAGAAATACCTTGAGTGCCTTAGAACATGCTCAGAGTAAATCAGCTAGAGTCAAAGTTGCTAACAAAAATGCCTCTATTCCTTCAAGGTTCCTCTCCATATTAATGCTAAAACAGCTTAAGTCAGATTTACTGGAGTCCAAAGTTGCTTTAACTACGTTGCTAAACATTGTGCTTATTATAGAAGAAACTAGAAGAAAGATTTATCACATTTTTAGAAACCATTTAAAAAGCTTCATTGATCTTCCTGCACTTTAACTTTCTGACACTCTTGTTTTGAAGCACTATATTACAAGAAGAATATAAATGTTCAAAAATAAAATTGCTACTGCCAAAAAATGAGGAAGTCAGGGAAGAAAGAAACACTGTTTTGTTTAGCACTGGTACATCAGTTTTCTCTCTAATGTCTTCCATCTCTCAATACACAGCACTGAAAATAAATTGTCTCATGGGTAAGGTTGCCTATTCCAAATTGTGCTCATGATTTGTTGAATGATCTTGAGAATTTGCTATGTGCTATAGTTCATCCAGACATAAGTAGAGACAATTATGATTGTATATACAATGATTTTGTATATGCAAGATCTTTGACTCAGAAATGTTCACGTATTTTACAACCCCCCAATTATCTTACTCCATGACTTCCTTGAGGGATTACATATGTCTAGCTGGCAACCACATATAGTGTCGTATAATCATATAATGCAAAATGTGTCCTAATATTTGTATTGTTTTACATATGTGCATATGTGTGTATGTGCTGTATATATATATAATGCGTGTAAATGTAGCTGTACAGATAGATAAATATACTACTCCCCATGATATACAGTAAGGTTGAAAAACATTTGAAGAAATCTGCATCAAAGATAGAGTAATAACACAGAATGAAAAAAACTCTCCTACCTTAAAAAAATGCTGAGCCACTCACTGTTTTAACCAGGACAATGGGGAAAAAAAAGATAACTCAACAAGCTGACTCAAACATACTGTCTTGGCAAATGTTGGTAGCAAAACTGATTTTGCATTGTCTGAGTTTGGAATGGCTAATGTTGAGATCAAGCTGCTAGTCTGCAGAGGACTAAGACTTCTGGCAGATAGGAATAAACACAGCATATGCAAGTAAAATTCAGGACAAAAAAAGACCCCAAACCCAGTTAAATTAGAGATAACTTCTGATTTTCAGCCTGGGCAATGCTCAGTGCCCAGCTGGCTCAGCCCTACACTTCACGGCTAATTGGGATGATCAATTAAAATATTTCTCATTGCTTAATGTGCAAATATGTCCTTGATCTATGAGGCTTAGAAGTCCTATAATCAGATGTCTTAAGCTTTTAACCTTTAATAATTGAGCTGTAAGAGACGCTTCCTCATTCTCCCTTTAGCCTTCAGGACTATGTGTCAGTTTATTCTTTGCCTGTTAATTGTTCATTTGAATGTAAGAGAGTCTGACCCTGAGTTTGCTGACTTAATATTTCCATTGAACACAATGGATTTGTCTGCACTGCTGCTGTCTGGGAGTTGGTCATCTCTGAACAAATATAAACAGATGGGTGTTGCTGGAAATGAGTGAACAGCCAGCCAGAGATAAGATGTTAGCAGGACAGTTGGTTTGCTGGTTCTGCAGCCTATGCAGCAATACTTGTGAATTTAAAGCACTATGCAGACAATACTGAGTTACCTCTAAAGAAGGATTTGGGATCAGTCCAGCTGCAACACTGAGATGGTTTTCCAGCATTGTAACAAGCTGCCCAGGAAAGTGGCTGAGTCACCAGCCCTGGAGGTATTTAAAAGATGTGTAGATGTGCCACTTGAGGATGTGGTTTAGTGGCAGACTTGGCAGTCCTGGGTTAGTAGATTCGAGGATCTCTGAGGCCTTTTCCAACCCAAATAATTCTGTCTATCTGCAAGTTTCATCCTGGCTAATTTATTTTGCTCTGAAAAATTAATGTGGGATGTCTATCTAATTTGGCTCTCCTACAGCTATACCACAACTTTGAAAATTTAAAATTCCTTCAGAAGCAAGGAAAAACTGCCTCTGGTCAAAAACCATGCTACTGAGGCAGACCATTAATTTGGCAGACTTTGGTCCATGCTCCCACTGGAGGTCTGTGTCAGAATTAGAAATCAGAGGCAAATATCAAGATGACTGGAGCCTTAATACTGTTCTCCTTACAGCAAAGGATCCTTGTTGTGGGTTGAGAAATGGACATCAACACCATCCCCCAAACTCCTCAGTCACACATTTGTGCATATTTAGTTCACCAACCAATATTAATCCTATTCATCTGGGACGAAATTCTGGATTGAGCCTCCTTGTACTCCTTTTAGATATAAGCTGGATTTCGTGAATGACATATGACTAGAAGAGGTACTATTTTCCAAAAACTAGTCTTACATACAATTAATTTAAGGTTAACTGACCTGATTATTACAGTTTTCTGTCAAACTGAGAGCAGAAGGTGTGTGTGACTCTCTAAGTACCAAAGGTAGGCCTGAAGGTAGAAAAGAGTTTATTCTTAAGTTCCCTCAAGGTGCTGTGAGATGTCAGCTTCTTTTCAGGAACTCCTGGGGTTGTATGATGTCAGCAATTGGGGTTGCATCATGCCAGCTGTGGACTGATCTGAACTCTGGTGCAGATGTGTCTGGGGTGGGACCATGCACAAAGACCATCCAGTTGCCAGGGTAATGACACAGAAGGCAGCAGTGAGTGCATTCTCTGGGAAGAACATGGACAGAGTAAGGAGGGGCAGCAGGGATGGTGTGAGATTGGACTGATGCATATATCCTTTGGATTTAAAACTTTAACCATATAACCTTTTTCTCTGCTGATTTTTAAAATTTCATCATGAACTGCAACAGAAGCTTAAATTAAAATTAATGCTGACCCTATCGACTTGAATAGGTGATGACTCGGAATTTCAGGGATCTGAATTTGCCTGTGTTCACATTTCCTTCAATTACAATGACAGCAGTTTTAATTTAGAATAATATTATCTGGTACATATTTATCTTTCTGCTGCCAACTAAGATCTCCATGGAGAACCTGAATGACTGTGACATAATTAATAAAGACAATTTCCAAAATGCCAGAAGTGAGTAAAGTTGCAGGCAATCCCCTCTTGAATTTACCTACCAATATTTTTTCTAAAATGTGTTATGGTTCCTATTTCTTTAATATTTATGAAAAAACAGAAAGTACTTTCCAGTAGATGAGTTCTGCATTAATTACATTTTTACTATTATACCTGTTTATTACTTCATTAATTATAATTAATTGATAATAAATAATGTTTACATTTATTAATTCTTGATTATATTAATGAATTAAAGGCAATTTATTAAAGACAGTGGAAGTGAAATATTTCAAGGCCCAACTGTATCTCAGATTTACTGTAAAAACGTGCAATGATAGATGAAATTATCTCACAGATGAAAAGCTATCATGTAACAGACTTCAGAGGGCTGCCTGATACAAAATGCTAGCAATCTCTGTCATTGTGGACTAGGCTCTAAGCCTCAGCTGAGACTTCACCAGACCAGATGTGTTCTGTCTGAAATGTCAAATTGTTACTGAATCACAGGTAAATGTGTGTTTTGTTTGCTTGAACCTACAGGGATCAATCCTGCTCAATAAGAGATTTCTAAATGCAGCAATTAATTTTTGGATCTGTACACTAATAACTACTTTAATACAAACATAAGTTGACAACAGGCTTCTCACTGAAAAAACAATAGAAACAATTTTACTCCTTTTGGCCATGTTAAGTCAAAAGTCCGATATCATCCTCGTATTTTGAAAGGTATAATCACATAAATTGTTCATTCTACTATAAATTGCCCCTTAAAATATTTAACCTCATTTTGTGCTCTACCGTATGTGCGTAAGGAGAATAGTGCATCTATATTCAAGCTCAGTTGTGAATATGTATAAAAGGTTTCATACACATTTGAAAAAAACCCTTATTTGTCAAGATATATTTCCTTTATCGAAAGCCAATAACTGGTTTCATTTGCATCAGCTGCAGACAGTATATGCAAAGCTGACACTGAGATTTTGCCTTTTTTGACTGAAATGAGGCAGGTGAAAGAAAAGAGGAAAAAAACTCCAACAGCTGATTTTAGATAAATTCTAATTGAATGGTGTTCATTTTGCTGAAGAAAATTCTTGCTCCATTTTAACACAGTTGATCTTCCTTTTTGACATGCTGTATCAGCTTCTGAGAAGACACAGAACGTTTTGAGATTGTTACTGAAGTATAAAAGCCATAATACTGCTTTGTTGGGGGTTGAGTCGGAGCACTAATGTGCAATATGTTGTCAATGCCTAGTAACTCCTCAGCTATGTCTATTCTTATGCCTTCACATGTGGGTGGCAGATTACCCACCTGCAAGAAGTCTCCTGTATGAGAGAAAATGCCTTGATGTTTTAGGTGCCTATAGGTAACCTGAACCTGAAGTTGAACCTGGTCTGATTATATTTAGTGCTTATTTTATTTGAAGAGTAAATGTGGGGTTTTGCCCCTCCCCAACATTAAAATATACAGATGTCTATTGGCCCTTGTGTAAGTATGTTAGTGATGTTTGAGAAATATATGATTTTCACTGTACTTGTTGGATTTATTTTGAAGGTTTAAGAATGTGAGCTAAGCATCTGAAGCCCTCTTAGTAATAAGAATACTGCTGGATTTGAAAGAAGAAAAGGACAAAATTATTTTTTCATCATTTAATAATGTTACAAAAATGTTTTAGATCAAGGTAAATCTGAAAATTGCATAACATAGACTTTTTCTTGAACATGACTATGAGTGTAATTTGGAGTTCAAAGAGAGATTCTCTTTTCCTCTATTCCTAACAGCAGCTGAACTGAATATAATGTAGTTATGTAGAGAAATGACAAACCCTTTGCATTTAGGACCCATGGAATAACAAAAGGAAAAACATTGAAAAAGCTCTTCAACTTGACAGTGGTTCTGTGAATTTGCCCACTGTTTTTTGTAATATTGACATTTCTTAGGTTTTCTTACAACTGGGAGAACCCAAGAGTCCTATTTATTGCTGTGTATACAAGAATTTTGCTCAAAATTAACCAGACATAATGAAGGACTTCACAGCATTTTCCCCTAGATTTTGTGTGGCTAGTAGAACAAGTTGTTTGGAAGTTAAATTGTTTATTCAGCTCCTGACATCTCTGTACATGATGACCACCACCACCAAAAGAAAAAATAATACCATTTTTCTACTTGTCCTCCTGTGGCATGCTGTACCTTACAGATCTGCAAGTACATTTTTATGTGAAAAACTATCCACAGGTTACAACAGATGTTTGGATGGAAGCCTCCTAAGGAATTTGCATCATGGGGTACAAACCTACCAAGAATCATCGAAAGGGCAACATACCAAAAGTTAATAGTGTCTGAGAAAACAGTGCTGGATTCTTAAGTAGTGTTTTATTATCCCCAAATCCATGAGCTTTTAACTTCTCCACTCGTGCTGCTTTACTCTGTCCAATGATGTATCTTTTGTTCTTTGTAGACTATCTTTAATTGGAAAATTGTTTAATAAATCCTCACATTTTATCTCATCAAAGACAGACATAGTGTGTGTAAATATTCATTACCACTTCATGTTTAAAACCACTTTGATAAATTAACTTCATAACCTTTAGAGAACAGGAAGAGACAGGAAGCTTGGATGTAACTGAGACAGTGTGTTAAAAAAATGGAATTAAAAAAAAAGTAACTCAACAAAGTAATTTGAAAACGTGTTTAGAAAGATTTTGATTGTGTCTATTAGTCAAAAGGAGATTCATGTGAGCTCTCTTAGAGTAGAAGATGAATTATCTTGAGCTGCCAATCTCGCTGTTCTGTCTAGATGGAGCTTCAGCCACCGGCTTAATATAACTTTAAGATTGCCGTGAATCTAAATCTTGTGGATATTTAATAATTACAAACAATATAGTACTGTAGGATGTCTTAGTCCAAGTTGTATAACAGTCTGGTCTCATATAAAATGCTGCTACAATCACTTCTTTACCTTCTTTCTTCAACCCTTCAAAGGATCAAATTCTTCCTTTTTCTGTATTTTTCCCACATTTGTTAAGAAAGGTCTGAACTTCTTGCCTTCACCATTAGGTTTCTCCGGACCCTGTCTCCATCGCTGATATCCCTCCTATTCACACCTTAGTGAATTCACTATTCACCATTTGCTAGTTTTATCTTTTCACCTCTGAACTTCCTCTCCCCTGCTCTTCATCCTGAGGAAAAGCTTTCTGTTACTATATACACAGCTACTTTATCATCCTGTTTTCATTCCCTCCTTAAAATCCTCTTCTTTGGGACCATAAATTTTAGTGAACAGCTGACAGCAATTCTGATGTGAATGTGCTTTGACCCCTATCAATCTTAGTGACCAATACCATCTCATTTTTCCCTTGTATTTCCCTATATGCCTGTATTGGTTGCCTATTATACTTCAGGAAAATCTACATAATATTTGTGGAGCTAACTGCAGAATAGAAAGAAAATATCTGAAATATCTTTAAATGAAATTAATTTGCCATGAGCAGTAGTCTCCTGTACAGTATAGATGTATCCTTAAATTGTAATCTCACAGAAGCAGAGCCTGCTTTTTTGGCAGGAGTAGCATAATTTCATCTTGTAAATAAGCCTCCTAAGTACCAGGGCAATGCAAATAATTACCAATAATGCCAACAAAAAAAAATCCTGTAACCAGACAAGCTGATTAACAGCTGAAGCAAATGTAGAGGTCTTGTCTGCATGAAGTGGTAAGAAACAAGCAAGTAAAATATCCTATATCACTTTGTACCAGCCCTCTTCAAGGTTTGCTTGTGCTAACGCTTAACAGCATATGCACATCATGCAATTTCTTCTGCTTTAATTAGAGATCTGTGAGGAGTGAATTCTCCAGAGATAAAACTTCTGCTTATCCTATCCACTAATTATCTGCCTTTTCTTTGAAAAAAATTTTGATATTAGAATCTACTGTTCTTGAGTAGGAAAAAAAGTTTCTGTGACCTTTGATGTGACATAATGCATTGCAAATGAATTTAGAGCATATGATGAAATATAGTTAGATCAGTCTTTGCAGGAGTTAACATACAGCACATAAAAATAATTATATCAAGAATCTTGAGAGATTGCTAGCTTTTTTTCATTTTTCTCCCCAATACTAGTGGGCAAATCAGGTTTGACTCTTTCTATAGGAAATATATTCACTGGGGTTCTTGCTGGAGTAGGAGAGTTGGACAATAGTGCTGTAGTATAAACTGATCTTGTGAGGAAGGCAAAAAAAATTGTCAGTCCAAATCATGGCCAGTCACCACTTCCCAGCTGCAGTCAGAGCTGCCTGTTCAGTGCCGGCCCCAGAAGCTGCGATGGCTTTTCCACCAGCCTCATGCTGCTCAGGGGAGCAGGAGGAAGGAGACACTCCTTGGGCTTGGTGGCTGGAAAAGCTCCTGGATCTGCTAATTTGATGCCCCCTCAGGCTGAAGAGAGCAGGGTCCCCCTTCATTCTCCTCGGGGAGTGCCTCTAACCACTGAGCTATTACATGTGGCTCCTCCTTTGGTTTTATTTTTGAAATAAAACAATGAGTTCTGCAAAAAGAGCAATTGGTAAAGCTTCCTTCAAGCGAGCATTTGGGACAGAGGGTCCCAACTGGAAAAGGAGAGTCTGTCTTTACAGCTCAGATGAGAAAATCAAAATTCCAGAGGCGAGAGAAGGGATTGAAGACATGATTGACATTTCCTATTAGCTAGACATAGGAGATTCCCAGCTCCTTAGGAAGCTTCCCTTCACTATATGATTTTGTTAAGAATAAGTTTTGGTGGTGCCTAATTTTTCTTGTAAATGTGTCTGAGAGGTTAGGTACCTAGCTCAGCCCTTGGGACTCCAGCTGAGGGGTCAGAGGTGCCTGACATGAGCAGTAGTGGGAACAGTTGCAAGAGGCTCATGCCCTGGGTCATACTCTCCATCTTCACTTTGATTTATTAATTACCTTGGATCTGATAAATTATGATTCTTTTCAAAGGGCTCAGAAAGAGGACATTAAGATACAGGAAAATTTTACCTTTGTTATTAGACAATGTCAGCTCTCACCCTGATGACTGAACTCTTTATATGGCAGCCACTAACTTAATAGATTTTTGACCTCTCCTTAATGGACAGCACTTTTGTAAACCAGGCAGAAGACCACAAGTGTAATTTCATATGTGAGAAATCTCCAACCAGAGGCCTTACACCATTTATAGGTCAGTTTGACTTGGGCTTCTGAAGTGTTACTGCTAATACATGCTGATCAGATGAGATTTAAACCAGGGCCACAATACTGCAGATTGTTCTGTGTACTACCCTCGCCTCTTTGTATTCCAGTCTTTACATTAATGTTAATGCATTTATGAGGAAGACAGAAAAAATAGTGTAAAAGTTCTGGATAATGAATGCTTTCCTTCAGATAAAGCATATATATTTAAAACAAAACAAACTTGGTCACTTGAATAAATTCCACACTATTTTCACAGAAGTAGGAGGATTTACTACAAATTCCAAGTGGATTTTTATTGCTCACTCTTTCCATTGAAATGATCTTGCCCTTGGAAGTTAGATTTGCTTTTGCCTGCACTGGGAACCAGACAGGTTTTCTAGAAGCTCCCAGAAGCCAGACAGTTTTCAGGGATGCTAATATGCATCACTGACACATCCAGAAATCCTAGTTCCCATTGAATGGAGGCAGTTAATGACATTTGTACAGACAAGGCTACTTTGTCTGATAAAACATAGATACCTAAATTCAAAAGAGGGAGTCAGAGAGTCTACTTTCCATCACTGCTTAACTCTGATGGCCAGAATGAAAGCAGATAAGTGGGACAGCAAATCTTTATCTTATTGATTAAGGATGCTGGCAAGGTGTATGTGAGATCTGGGTTTTGATCTGTGTTCCCTGGACTATTTATGCCTCGTTACATTCAATGGTCTAGATGAATAACAAACAAACAGAAAAACGAGACCAGACTGTGAGAAAAGGCCCTTGACTTCTGCTCAGAAAGGCACCCTTAGAGACCACCAAGGACCACCACTGCCTTGCAGAGACAGACTGCAGCTACTGAAAGGCTTCCAAGCTGCCTGTCCCCAGGAAAGTAGCACAGCTGCTGAGGTGTCTTCTGTGCTGCATGGAGTCTTCCTTCTGGAGATGAAGACTTACACCTGAACCTCTCAAAGGCTGCCAAAGGATTTGAAACACAACTGCGCTGATTTATGGGCATGACTGTTAGCAAAAAGATAGGCTGTGCTATGGCAAAGGAACAGAGTTTTCAGAAATTTTGTATTAGCCAAATGGTCAGTTCTGAAGGCTGTTGTATAGTTGGTCATCGTCTCTTGCTCTTGAAAATTTCAGAAATAAAACTTTGAGCCTTGCATAGCCTTGCACCTAGGTCTTGGTTTCCTGCTGAGTTTGTCCTGTCTTGTAAACCAACCACCTTGTAAAACAAATCTTGTAAACATATCTGCCTTTCTTCAGAAATGACACAAGAGGCTGGGCATCATAGAATCATAGAATCATAGAATGGTTTGGGTTGGAAGGAGCCTTAAAGATAATCTTGTTCCAACCCCACTGCCATGGGTAGGGACACCTTCCACTGGACCAGGTTGTTTAGAGCCCCATCTAGCCTGGGCTTGAACATTTCCAGGGATGGAGTGTCAGCAACTTCTCTGAATAACTTATTCTGGTGCCTCATTACCGTCAGAGGAAAAAATTTCTTCCGGATATCCAAGCTAAATCTAACCCCTTTCAGAGTAGAGCATGTGTGTGTGTGCTCTGGCTTACACTCCTGTAGTGAGTGCAACTTCTTCTCAGCCAGTGAGATGGCCATATTTTGTTTGTCATTGTGACTTTGAATATCACTTGTTCAGCCTGAGATTACCTCCACATTTCAGGTGGAGCCTAGAAAGCTAAGCTGTTGGATAACATTTTGTCATGCTGCTGGGAGAGGTGTAGCCTATGATGAATTTAGGTGAATTTACCTTCTCTACCTTACCTGCTGTTTGAGCCAGATTGCCTTAAGCTACATAAAGATATCTCTGTATCAGTTAGATGTGTTTGCAGCACAGTGTGCTAAATTGTGGAATCCTCCACAGATTTAATTAAGTAATACAGAGCATACAAGATGTATAATGAATGACTATTTTTTGTAATAACATTTCTGATTAAAAAATTCAGATTTCACAATCCCTTTTTTGATGCTACTCTTACAAAAACAAAAAAAAACACTTGGAAAGAGAATTAGAACTTTCAGGAACAGAAAAATGTAGGAAAATCATGGTAGACCAAAAAATGCTGACTCTTTGATATACTCGATTATAAATCCTGTAATGTAGGAAATAACCCTACTGCAGCCAAAAACCAGCACAAGCATCATGTCAGTTATCACATTACTAGCAGCAGTCAGTGGGAATACATCTAAGTCTCTTTTTTTCTGTCTCTGAGACACTGTCATTCATGGGTGCCTGTTCATGTATAATGTGATAGCCCTGGGGTCACATACTTCAGAACCTAATATGACAATGTCATGTGCTTAACTGAAGGATGTAGGTATTACCTTTAATGAGAAAAAAACAAAAGGAAATTAACCAGGGACACAAATATACTAATTAACTTAATAATTTATTAATGAAGTTTGCTATGTTTTCTGATAATGCATTCTACTATTCTGTCACTGTCCTAGTTGTTTTAAATCTTTGGAGGAGTGGCTACCAGAAAGGATGTCCAGTTCTGGAGAAGGATGGAGGATAGATAATTCTCACAGAAAACTAAGTATGTTGACTGGTACGCTGCTTAACATAGGAAGTTGATTTACATGTTTCTTAAGCAGATGTACAAGAGATATGGTATAACTTAGTTTAATGTGTAAAGTAGTTATAACAGTTTTGTTTGTGAAAAAAAGAAAACCCCTTTATCATTGCTAAAATATCAAGTTTTACACTCTCAGCTAAAAGCTTTTATTAGCTTTCTTTTGGTCATCAATGACAGCAGAGAAGGCCTCATTCATTCAATCCAGGGGTTCTTTGCAAAATAGTTAAATAAATTAATGAAGAGAAAACTGATGAAAGGATGAATCTGTACTTCTAGTTATGGAGAATATACCATGGTCATAGTCATATTTGAGAATCATTCTTCTTAACTCAGAAGATTTCAGGTTCCTTGTTGCTATTCTATGAAATAAGTTCTGTTGCACATTGGCCTTCTAGGTGTGAGGTCTGCCATTCTAGTGAATTTCAAAGTGTTTTACAAAAAGATATTTGATATATTGCTGTTACTTTTTGCACTTCAGCACGATGTTTTCCTCCACAATCTTTTTGAGAGCACTAAAGAGAGATTGTAATAACTTCTCCTATTTTCCCAGGCTCTGCCCTAATTTGTGGTGGGAAGGTCCAGCCATATGAATTTATCTTCCTCTCCTCTCTCTTGGTACAGAGATGTGTGTCACTGTCCCAAGAAGACATGGTAGAACTTGTAATCTCTTTCTCTATTGGCTTATTATAAGCAACAAAACAATTATTTGCAAGGGCATGGGAAGATATTCAAGAAAAGAGAAGAAAACGATACAATTTGTGTATTGAACCAGTGCAAATACTTTTAAAAATATAATTGAAATCAGAATTTTATTTATTTAAAATTAATTAAGATTCAGTCATTTTTTGAAAGATGGGGATGTCATTGATGAGTTACAATGTAGTGGTACCTCTACTTTTACTTTTTATTTTTAAATGATGAAACAATTGCATGGTTAGGGCTACTAAAACTGTAATTTCCAGAAGGAGCTCTTGCTTAAAGTCTGAAACACAAAAACTTAACTAAACGATATAGTAAAAGGTTTTTAATTTTCATTTTGTTAATCTTCCCGTTGCATAATTAACACCAAAAAAATTCTCTTCTCAGCTTCTCAAGGAATGACTTTATGTTTCAGTGTTGTAGTATGGTTTGAATCATTGTTAGTTTTTTTAATTACTGATTTTGTTAGTTTTACAAGATCATCTAGCATAAGTTAGCATTTTAATGGTGGTAAACAATATATTATTATTTTACTTTATCAAATTGAATCACTACATATAGTTACAAATTATATGTACATTTATATATGTAAAATTCTTATAAACAATAGTTGTAGTTGGAATGTTAATTATTTATTTATGTAATCGTTCCTTGGGATTGTTAATATAATTAGTTCCCTGTCACTGAATGCAGGCATAAAGTAGTCAGAAACTTCTCCTTCCCTGTGAATCCCTATGCAGCTTTTATTAATCAAGTTGTTAGACCATAGAGATGAGTAAGTGTAGGTGTTAATGGTGATCAGTTTCTATGCTTCCTTCTTTTCCTTTTCATGAGAAATATGGAAGGCCACATAGGAACTGTGTTTCTGTTGTTCTAAGCAGACACAGTAGGATGAGTAGCAGCCGTAGGTGGCCAGCTGGATATGAGCCAGCATTGTGTCCAGGTGGCCAAGAAGGCCAGTGGCATCTTGGCCTGTTGCAAGAACATTGTGGCCAGCAGGACTAGGGAAGTGATTGTGCCTCTGTACTTGGCACTGGTGAGGCTACATCTCAAGTTCTGTGATCAGTTTTGGGTGTCTCACTTCAGAAAAGACAGTGAGATGCTGCAGCGTGTCCAGAGAAAGGCTGTGGAGCTGGTGAAGGCTCTAGAAAACTTCTTGTGTGAGGAAGGGGCTGAGGGAGCTGGGGTTATTTAGTCTGGAGAAAATGAGGCTCAGGGGTGGCCTTTTTGCTCTCTACAACTCTGTGAAAGGAGGTTGTAGCCAGGCGGGGATTGGTCTCTTCTGTCATGTCTTAATTGAAAGGATGAGAGGAAATGGGGCACCAGGGAAAGTACAGATTAGATTTTGGGAAAAATATTCTCTGAAGGAGAACCTCAGAACCACTCTGAAGGAGTGGTTAGACATTGGAATAAATTGACCAGGGAGGTGCTGGAGTCACTACATCTGGAAGACATCAAAAAGTGTCTGGGTGGGGCACCTAGAGAGATTGTTTAGAGGTGATTATAGTGGTTCTGGGTTGAAGGACTAGATGACCTTTAAGATCTCTTCCAAACCTTGATGATTAAGTGATTCTGAGCCCTATCTAGCTATCATTGGAAACTTGAGGATATAGGGAAATTTTCAAAATTAAGATGAGAAAAATTTAGGTAATCTACTGAACCCTCATGGGTAGCTTTGAGAATGGTGCCATGAAAGTTTGGTAGTTTTTTCATGATACAAGGATAAGGACTGATTTGCCTATATAAGTTGTAATTGGTGTACAAAACCAGATTATTGTTTGCTTTAATCAAGAATATACTTCTTCCCAATCTAAAATATTTTGATAATTTTCATTAACAGAGCTTCCTCCAGGGAACAGATTCAAGGAGTTCAGATATTGGAAGTGGACTTGAGTCTTGTTTGATTTCAGCTGATGATGTTAATGATTATTTTTAACAACTCAAATAATTTCAAGTGAGGTAAAGTCTGAAATTTAACTCTGGCTCTTCCATGTCAATTGCTCACTTATCCATTATAGTCAGTCTCTTTTTCTCAAGAACTAATGAGGTAGTGAAAAAATTTCATAATTATTCTTCCTGATAGCATCCTAAAGTTAATTCTAAAATATCGTACAATGATTATACATTAGGTAAACAAATAGGTGGTTTTGTTCAGTCTCCAGAAAAAAAAATCTTCAGTATGTCTACTTAAATTGATGACAACAGGCATATCTATACAGCGTGGTCTAAATTTCCAATATGAGTGACATTTGGAAGCACAAACAGAGTATTCAGTGACATAAGGAAGAAATTTGATAAATTGTAGTGCATCTTGTGATGTAGTTCCAAATGCATAGGGCCAAAGAACATCAATAAGTCTGAGTGGTCATCATGTCTCTAGACGAGGCTCCTGGCTTGCTCTCAGTATATGTCCTGTGCTAGAGAAGCCATTGGAAGACAATGGCAGTCTTATTTCTTACCACATTTGGCACTAAAAGAGCTTGTCATAAGATAATTCAGTATAAATGCCCTGAGCCTCCATACTACTTGTGAAGAGTTTTTACAATTTTGGTAGAAGATAGTGAAGAAAGCATGCCTACTGTTATCAGTAACTTTCTAAATGTGATTGAAAAAAAGGAGCTTGAACAAGTCCATTCTGTTATGTCAGCAAGGTGCTTTTTGTTCATTACTGAATCAAAATTAGACCCCATTGGTGTCAGGATGGGAAAGGCCCTTCAAGGGTTCCATTGCAAATTTTCATGCCAAATTCTCTAGTGCTCTTAGGGACCTATTAAACCCAAATTATATGCTGGCTTCTATGGATCTGGCTTTTGTACCTAGATGAGCCATTCAGCAGGGGTACCAAATAGGGCAAATACATCTTTGTTGAAACAAGAAGGTGTCTCCCTGGCTGGGCTGTCTGTGTGCATGTATGCATACATGCATCTGCCTTCTCTCAGTGATCCAGCAACCAGAGAACTGCAGCAGAAATGCTGATTCCAAACAGCTATAGAGAAAATGACTTTATTTTGAAAAAAGTGGATCTTCTCCTTCAGCTAGCTTAATGATGGTATATTCCTTTAACCATTGGCACAGAAGCTCAGCACAGACACTCTCATTCCCACATACTTGGATAGGAGGCTGACCTATTGTACTCAAACGTGATGCACATACTGATTCTCAGCATGCCAACACTCATGACCATCTGCTAGGGTGGCACTGTGCCCACCACAAAGGTGGGACGCCATTCTCAAGAGGCCTAGGTGCCAATTGCCTATAGATTGAAAAGGAGAATTTAGACAATACAAAAAGTGGCACTTTCTTTGTAGGTGTTCTTCCTGATGCCACAAACTAGCTCAAATATTGTTTGCCTGCGTCAGGCAAAATTTTGCTAATTCTGCCTGATATCGTGTATCACTAGAAATACGGTCTTTGAAATGATTCACAGACAAAATTCCAGACAGAAAAAAAATCTTAAAAATGTTGCTAGGCAGAGTCAGAAACTGTAAAATAGAAACTCCCCCAAAGTTGTGCTGAAAACACAGAAGCTAAGCAACAAGCATCTGGAGGAGTGGGGGGGG
>VWYI01021456.1:0-36161 GCA_013399455.1 Anthoscopus minutus
AGGAATAACGAACATAGCCTGCAAAAGATCTTTCCCTACAGCCCTGAGAGCCCGCAAGAGAAGTGGCTACACCCCCACCGCCCCCGGCCTCGTTCGGCGAATAAAGATGAGGACCCCGCCCACTTACATTTAAGTTTTCCTCTTGGTGGGACGAGGGATAATAAACTGTGGGCTTGAGAAAAGCTGGAGGAAAAAAAAAATCCCTTTCTATTCCTCTGCTATTGCAGAGTAACGAGATTAACAAAGAACGATTTAAAGCTCTTTTATTGAAATAAGTAGGTGGCTCTGAAAAGAGCCTTTGTGTTGTAGAAACGCTCAGCTGTTAACAAGTATCGAGTTTAGCCGCCAAAGCCGTAGAGGGTGCGACCCTGGCGCTTGAGAGCGTAGACCACGTCCATGGCTGTCACCGTCTTCCTCTTGGCGTGCTCAGTGTACGTGACGGCATCGCGGATCACGTTCTCAAGGAACACCTTCAGCACGCCGCGCGTCTCCTCGTAGATCAGCCCCGAGATGCGCTTGACGCCGCCGCGCCGAGCCAGGCGGCGGATGGCCGGCTTGGTGATGCCCTGGATGTTGTCGCGCAGCACCTTGCGGTGGCGCTTGGCGCCGCCCTTGCCGAGCCCCTTGCCGCCCTTGCCTCGACCAGACATGACTACGCGAGAACCAAGCCCGAGCAATGCGATAGAGCAGTCTGGGCGCACCCTTTATTGCCCACAGTCCGACCTGGTTGAGGACTGCATCAGAAGGCGGGGTCTCGTGCCCGTTGCCGCCCGCCCCTTTCTTTCTCCCCCCCGCGCCGTGGCTCCTCACGGGTTTCCCGCGAGTTGCGGCCATGGAGCTTTCCTGGTCACGGACACGGAAGGCGGCTCCGCTACCCCCGACCGGGTTTGGTCGCTGTAATGGTATCACAGAATATTCTGAGAGAAGGGAAGGGACCCACAAGGACCATCGAGCCGGACTCTTATGTGATTTGCTCAAACAGGCAATGAACGTACAATCCTGGCCTTTTTAGCATCGGGTTCTAACTAACAGAGTTAACGTCGGGCCGCACTACCCTGTCCCTGCCCGCTGTCAGCCACGCGTCCCTTTGATGCTTTCCTGTCCTGCCCCATTGCCCTCTGCGCTGGAGACAGTTCCACGGTAGGTCTGGGTCTCGGTCAGCAGGAAGAGCGGGACCTGCGACCGCCGGCTCGCGTTTCTGTCTCTGCCGCCCCTTCCTCGTACCTCCCGCGGGTCTGCGGCAAAATCCGACCAATTCCGGGCCTCGCTCGGCGCTCCCGCCCCTCCCCGCCGCTCTTGCACCTCCCGCTCGCGGGGAGCCCGGCGGAGGAGCTTTTCCCGGGCAGCGCTGTCTTTGTTTGCTTCGGCCACGACTGCGTCAGGTTTTCTTTGTTTACCCGGACACTCCCACAGCTGCCCCCTCCTCCGTGTGGTCCTGGGGTCTGGGCACCGAGCGTTCCGCGCTTTCATGTCCCCACGGAGCGACTGGAGGTCGGTGCGAGGAGGAGCAAGGAGCGAGGCCCTGACCCTCTGGGGAAATGGTCAGTGAGGGGCTCCAGTGGGAAACGTCTAGACCAGAGACTTCCTGAAGGCATTTCGGAGGGGCTGTTTGGGAGTGCGGATCTTTTCATCCAGGCCCAGCCCCACGGAGCGGTCTCAAGGGCAGTGCTGGCCTCAGAAAGGTGTGTCCGCTCCAGTATAGTGAGATGGAACGAGCGAAAGAAAGCATTTCGGATATAACAAGCAACTGTCTGTATGACATCTGAAGAAAGAAAGCTAGCGAAAAAAATTTTATTCTAATGAGGAATCCAGAAATTTTGCCGTGTGCTTCACAGTTTTGCAGAAAACGTCACAAATGCTGCTTACAGTATGTTGGACTGTATTTGTGAAGTGAATGAATAAATATTGAGAGAGTTATGAGACTGTATTTCTATATTAAATGGGTTAAGATTATTCTTATCAGTTCTATTACTTACAAAGAATAGAACTGATATGCCTAAGGTGCTTGCCAATTCTAATATTAGTGTATTATGTCCTTTAAACATGTCTACTGCTATAAACCATTTCATATCTTTTAAAATTTGTGCAGTTATTTATTTAAATTTATTCTTTAATACAGAGAACCTCGGCAACATCTCAAAAATATTTCTGGGAATAAAATATTCCCCAAATTTAGGGGGAAACGCATTTGAGATTTTCATGTGTTCAGTTACAGGTGCCAAAAAGATATAAATCTTGTTTAAAGTCACTGTGAGTTCCTTTTTCTTTCAAACTTAAAGAGTTGCCACTCATATATACAGTAGAAGGAGGAAAATATATCTTTAATTTAGATTAGGTTTCCTTTTTTGACTGAACAGAATGAAGACTGTTTACAGACTACCTGGAAGATTTATCACTAGTGGGCCTGCCAGACTGGTGCCCAACATTCCCATTTGGCTCCACAAAGTCTGCTTTGTTCTTTCTATCTGAAAATATGTCTAGCTATGTTTCCTAAGGCAATTATAAACAACATTCTGATTACTTAAGAAAGGTGAAAGAAATTATGCAAAATCTTTTGGTATGTCAAAATAATAATTTAGTCCTCAGGCTTCCTAAATGTGGAGTGAGGATCCTAGTATAAGTTTTCCTTCAAGCATTATAACCACTGCAAGTCTTGGAAAACCTTCTTCCATTTCTGCCAGAGATGAATGATGGAGAGGCTGAGACCAGTAGCTTAAAGGAAATAAAACAGCTGCAACCCCCTTTCCTCAATAAATGTAGTACCTTAGATATAATTTATTATCGTGCCTTCTAGAAGGCTGCCTTGTCTATGTGTTGCTACAAGTGTGCATGGACACATTTCACAGGTGTATCTGTCAGGGATATTTTCAGTTCCCTTATGGATCAGAGCATTTGCTTAGGGAAAAATAATTTTAAAAAAAAGAGAAGAAAGAAAGATTTGCTGCTGAATATAATCCCTAATAAAGTTGTTTCTGCTTTTGATTGGAGATAATTTATTTTAGATCAAAGTTTAGTGTCCAATCTGCATGTTATAGATTCTACATTTTTCTCATTAATTTGGGCACACAGCACTAGGGGTTAAATGAGAAAGAAAATCTTTGTAAACTCAACTCAAATTAAAATTAAAATAAAAACCTAAAGCTTGTCAAGTATGTATTAATTAGGACAGTTGCCTTTGTTCCTCATCAAACTAAAGTGAGGAAATTGCATTTGTTTATTACAATACAGCAACATTTCACCATGACTGCACAAGAGGGTATGTAACTACTAAAAAAATCATTGCATCAGTGTAATAGAACCAACTTCAAAGGTGCTCATAATTTTCTTGAGAGCTTAAGTGACAATTTAAATTCTTATCGTTATCTGCTACAACTGTCATAATAGGTATAACAATATGCAGACTAAAGTAATGTAAGAGCTGCTTAATAGGTCTATTTTTCCTAGCCTTGCAAGAAATATAGATGAAAGTGGGTAGAAAAGCTCTTTGAATTGTTAACTATGCAGTTTTAAGTCTTTTAATATAATGACAGACATTACTGAGTTATCCCCAAACATAACTGTGATCTGTAACATTTGAGTGACCTTGACTGCAGGTTGGTTTTTTTGTTTGGTTGTTTTTTTTTCCTTTTGTCACAAATTCTTTAGAATGGGAAGGTGCATTGGAACCCAATGACCCATCTAAGGTACCATGTGGTATGGATTTCCTCTTTTCTGCTGCTTCTTGCCTATGAAAATGAAATAATTTATTTAAACTTGCTTAGCTGCATTCCTTCATCCACTGGAATTTGCTTGAAAGATCTCTTTAACACCCAGGAGATTTTCCAGCTCTCCTACCTTATAATCCATCTGATTTGCTGGACTTTTACATTTAAGACCTCATCACTGTTGATGGCAACACAAGGTTAGTCCCTGGTAAAACCACTACTGGCTAAGACAAATCTAAGGATTGTTAAGGAGTGGATCTAAGCATCACAGAGGATAAAACTCCAGGGACTGAGGTAAGAAGACAAATGAGTGTAGTAAGTGTTTGGAATGAAATTCTAAAGGAAATAATGAATTCCTGGTCAGATGACAAGTAAAATTAGGAGGTATATACTGGACTTAGCTCCACACTCAGAGGATGGGGCCCTCTCTTGTGGTAACAACGCCAACCTCCACATACAGGAATTTGAACACAGAGAAAGCTAACTCTTGCTTAGATAACTCTATCCCGCAACCTTTCTCTGGAATTCCAGTGCTTTGATCTCTAGATACACACTTGTAGCACAGAAAGCCCATCCTAAGCAGCCTGAACAGCAGGTCAAGAAAGGTGAAGGAAGGTGATTCTCCTGTTCTACTCAGTTCTCCTGAGACCCCACCTAGAATGCTTCATTCAGCTCTGTGATCTTCTGGCATAAGACATGAATCTGTCTGAGCTGGTCCAGAGAGGGCCACAAAAATTACCAGAAGGCTTGGTCATCTCTCTTATGAAGAAATACTGAGAGAGTTGTGGTTGTTTGGCCAGGGTAAAAGCAGGTTCCGAGGAAACCCTATAGCAGCCTTTCAAAATGGAAAGGCTCCAGGCCTGTAGGGACAGGAAGGACAATGATTTTAAACTGAAAGAGACTACATCAAGATTGGACATAAGTAAGGAATTTTTTGCAAGGAGGCTTGTGGGACACTGAGCAAAGCTGTGAAGAGAAAACGTGGATGCTCCATCCCTAGAGAATGTGATCCCTACAGTCAGGTGGGATGGGGCTTTGAGCAGCCTAGGTTTGTGAAGTGACCCTGCCCACAGCAGGGGTTTTGGACAAGAAAATCTTTAATGGTCCCTTCCAACCCAAATCATTCTGAGATTGAAATTTTCTGACAAACACATATGCAGAAATCTCTTCTGGAAACTAAGAATAGAATGCTCATGCAAGTTAAAATAAAATTGTAATTACCATTGTATTTCTCAAAGAAGTGTAAGTGCCAGGAGATATTTAGCTGTAGCAAATGATGATGAATAAAACAGCATTATAAAACCACTACAGTCCTAGATGTGTCCATTTACAAACAAAACCTTTAAACACAGATACCATCACTATAAAAGATTAGTCCGGTGCTCCAGCAGCTCTCTTCTTTATGTTTCTCTCCACAAATGATCTCTGATGCTCCACTTTGGCCATGGCTCAATGTTGCCTAAAAAGCCTCTCAGATACAGCTGAGGGATGGTGAAGGAGGCACAGTGGGAATATTGCCTTCCCCCCATCCCAGAGGACTCCTCTCCAGGGGATGGAAAGAGCAGATGTGCAGCAAAGATGAGACCACTCACCTCAATGCAGTGTGCTGCAGGCCATCAGATGAGGCTTCTGGGAATATCCTAGCAAGAAGAATCAGGCAGTTTTTTCTCATAATTTGTAATGATGAATATGAAGAGATTTGACATTTTGCTCGAGCAGTAATTGTGCCAACAATTTACAAAACTTAACAATATTGCCAACTGTTAATTGACATAACAAGAGGAGTAGCAATGAATACTAAATTATGAGTATAGTTTGAAAATGCCTCTTTAAGTGGGAATATACTACCGCTACAAAGTGCTACTCAAATTGTTAAACTGTTGCTTTAATTGCAGGTCTGATTACCTAGAGAAGATCAAATGCTATTCTCCCTAAGTCATTCATCATTTTCTTTAGACATACTAACAAATAGGGAACTTAACATCTTTCAAAGGATAAAGGCCTTTAAAGGGAATGAAGAAATCATTTTCACATTAGATGTAGCTACATATGGGGTTTAGGATGGTATCCTATTTATCTCCAGGCTGCAGAGCTTTTGCCACTCCCACCCGTGCTTTAGCTACTGTCCCGTATTCTACACCCTAAGGTGAGGAACCATGAAAGGTGAGAGCAGGATCCTGAAGAACCAGGTCTATACTGAGCATTACAATGAGAAAATGAAAAAATGAATTACAAAAACATTAATTCATTTTAAAAACATAGGTCAGAAAGCCAATGTATCAGCCCTCTTCAGAAGAAACCAAGTTTCAAATACAGCAACACAAGTTCGTTTTAATTCTACTCAGTACTATTTAAGACTCGGCACCAGAGCGCCTTTGTAAGAAAAGCAACACAACTCTTTTCTGACAACGTGGGTGGCTCTGAAAAGAGCCTTTGGTTTAAAATGTTACGTCGCGCAGTCTGGGTAGCTCTGCTGACCAAGTTATTTGCTTTTAGCTTTATGGCTCTCCGTCTTCTTGGGCAGCAGCACGGCCTGGATGTTGGGCAGCACGCCGCCCTGGGCGATGGTCACGCCGCCCAGCAGCTTGTTGAGCTCCTCGTCGTTGCGGATGGCGAGCTGCAGGTGGCGGGGGATGATGCGCGTCTTCTTGTTGTCGCGGGCCGCGTTGCCCGCCAGCTCCAGGATCTCGGCCGTCAGGTACTCCAGCACGGCCGCCATGTAGACAGGAGCTCCAGCACCCACCCGCTCCGCGTAGTTACCTTTCCGGAGAAGCCGATGAACGCGACCGACGGGGAACTGCAGCCCGGCTCGCGAAGAGCGGGACTTGGCCTTGGCTCGGACTTTACCTCCCTGTTTCCCACGGCCGGACATGCTAGAAGGGCTGGACGAACCACACCGCAAAGACAGGAAGGCAGATTACAAACAATCGTACTGACGCAACCACTCCTCCCTTTTTATCCCTTCCCTGGGCGGGATGACCCCTCGGCCATTGGCTGCAACAGGGCTCTGCTGAAAGAACCAATCAGCAGACGGATCGTGCTGTGACCAATCGGCGGCAAGGACACGCCCGGAAAGAAAGGTCCAATCGCATTGCACAGTTCTGAGACTGAAATTTGCATACCGCATCCCTATAAATAGCGGGCGCTGCGGCCATTTTCTGTTCTGAGCTCACTCCGGGAGGAAAAGAGCTTCTAAAATGCCCGAGCCGGCCAAGTCCGCCCCCGCGCCCAAGAAGGGCTCCAAGAAGGCGGTGACCAAGACGCAGAAGAAGGGCGACAAGAAGCGCAAGAAGAGCCGCAAGGAGAGCTACTCCATCTACGTGTACAAGGTGCTGAAGCAGGTGCACCCCGACACGGGCATCTCGTCCAAGGCCATGGGCATCATGAACTCCTTCGTCAACGACATCTTCGAGCGCATCGCGGGCGAGGCGTCGCGCCTGGCGCACTACAACAAGCGCTCCACCATCACGTCGCGGGAGATCCAGACGGCCGTGCGGCTGCTGCTGCCCGGCGAGCTGGCCAAGCACGCCGTGTCCGAGGGCACCAAGGCTGTCACCAAGTACACCAGCTCCAAGTAGAGCTTCTCGGACCGTCACTCAACCCAAAGGCTCTTTTAAGAGCCACCCATATATTCAGTAAAAGAGCTTTTACACAGTAGTGCCTTACTCTTGGGTATGGGAATTCAATTAAAAAATTGCAGATAAAATTTTAAATGTTTGATGAGCTACTTAATCTTGCAATATTATTTGCGAAATCCTTGAGTATTTTCCAACTTAGAGGTAATTCAAATGCATTCACTTTTCATAAATGTAAATCTAAATAGTTTTTCAAAACATGGAAACAGTATTAAGTGCTTTTACAGTAAATATGCGATACAATACTTTATTATTAGCAAACATGCAAAATGACGTGTAATAAATATTTTAAACGGCAGAGGAAAAAAAATGCACCCTCTTCATTTTTGGTATAGACGTTTTAGAATTGTCTTACGATGAAACGTTTTGTCTTGTGTATGAGAAAACAAGGACTACAAGACTGGGAGATGGGAGAACGCCACTGCGATGACCCCTGACGCTTCAAGGAGATGACATCTCACGAAACACGGGGACCTGGGATCACGGGGTAGGCTCAGAGCCAGAGCCGGCAGCGCACCGTGACCCTCTCCGTTTCTCCCTTTTTGCACCTCTTCCCCTCCCCCTTTCTCCCTCCCCTTCCCCCGCCCCTTCCTCGGCAGCGCGGGCTTTTCCAAATTTCCCAGCAGTCCAATGAGCGGCTGCGGCTTCTCCCATCAGCCAGTGACAGGCGGTGCCGGGCAGCCCCGGAGCTCTGCCCGCTCCGCCTCTGCGCTCCCGCCCGCGGGGTTCGGGACAGCTGCCCGGCCGAGCTCCTGCCGCGCCGCCTGCGCCGCCACCAGCCCGGCAGGGTGCGGAAGAGGAGCGCTGGAGACTTGTACCCTCCTCCCGCCCCTGCAGTCGCCTCCTCGAAAATGTAGGTCGGGCAAATCTCGCCGAAATTAAGACCTGCCCCACGACGGCGCTGGCAAGCGGAAATGTCATTGCCAAGGAAGCGGAGGAGCCGTGCTGACAGTTCCCTGCTACGGTCGCTGAGAGGTGTGGCAGTCGCATCCGTGCTGTTAGGAATCGCGCAGATTTAGAGCAACGAAAGGAATCTCCAAGCCCCAGAAAGGTACCCGCCCTTAAGCAGTCCCTTTAACACATACACCCATTTGCGGTGCTAAAGAAAAAAAAAAAAAAAAAAAAGGCAGCCTTTAGAAAGCGTTTTCGCAGGGAATGTAAACTTTTATTTTTCCAAGTCCTAGTGTAAAACCACGGCCGGAAGTTTAGTGTCCCATCCACTCCACAGACGAACGTCCCACACGGATAGTGGCGAATAGTTGGCTCTGCTGCAGGCAGAGAGCTCAGCGATGGAGTGTATCAGCCCTTTTGGGGACAATAGTGGGTGGCTCTTAAAAGAGCCGTTGGGTTTGAAAGTATTTCCACTTCAACACTTCATTTCTTGGGAGCCGCCTTCTTTGCCTTGGCTGCTTTCGGCTTAGCTGCCTTAGGCTTGGCTGCTTTGGGCTTCACCGCCTTTGCCTTAGCCGGGCTCTTCGCTGCTGCCGCCGCTTTTTTGGGCTTGGCAGCCTTTGTCGCTTTCTTGGGGCTCTTCGCTGCTTTCTTGGCCGCTGCGGCCGCCGGCTTCTTCGCCTTCTTGGGGCTCTTCTTCACCGCCGCCGCCTTCTTCGGCTTCTTGGCAGCGCTAGCTGGCTTCTTAGCTGCCGGCTTCTTAGGCTTGGCTGCAGCAGCTCTCTTCTTAGGGGCTTTTTCTTTCACCTCTCCGGGTTTCTTGCTGAGGCGGAAAGAGCCGGAGGCGCCGGTGCCCTTGGTCTGCACCAGGGTGCCCTTGCTGACGAGGCTCTTGAGCCCCAGCTTGATGCGGCTGTTGTTCTTCTCCACATCGTAGCCGCCGGCGGCCAGCGCCTTCTTGAGCGCGGCGAGGGAGAGCCCCTTGCGCTCCTTGGAGGCGGACACGGCCTTGGTGATCAGCTCGGTGACGCTGGGCCCCGCGGGCTTGCGGGCTTTGGAGCCGCTCGCCGCCTTCTTCGGCTTCTTGGCGGCGGCCTTGGCGGCGGGGGCCGCAACAGCGGGAGCGGCGGCGGGAGCGGTCTCCGACATCGCTGCAGAGACTTCTTCCTAATCAAAAGAAAGTAATTGGGCTACAGTAACCCCGATGCCTGAATTTATAGCGAAGCGGTGATCTGTGATTGGTGCTTTGCAGAGCCCGCCTAACTGTTAGCCAGGAAGAGCTTTTCCTCCTCCGAGTCTGTGTTTCTTCGGAGTTATAAATTCATATTTTTCGTAAAACGAGTGCCGTAAAATCACCCCAGTTTCTTCGGAGAGTGAAGAGAAGACGGTGGACTTTCATTTGGGCAAGTTTCTTGCTGTTTGGATCACAGATGGGAGAGAAAAGCTGTTTTTAACCTCGCGTTGTGAAGCCAGAGAGACCCCGGGAACGGCAAACTTTTGTTTTTCCTTCTAAATTAAAATAAAACACGTAGATAAAAAGTCTCCCCTGTAATGCAGGCTTACTCTTTGGGGGGTTTTCTTCAGTTTAGGACAGAAACTGAATGAGCAGCTTGAGTATTTTTGTCGTAAATTGATTTCAAAGACAAGGAAGTAACACAATTTCATAGCTGAGCTTTGAATATGGATAAAGATTCGGCTCTCTTAACCATATCTTTAACTATTAAGCATACAGTATTTCAACATATTTTCTTCTTTTGGGAAAGGAAGAAACCTCCAGAGGAATATATATACTGTTCAAAAGTGTTTGCAACTTGCCAGCGCTATGTTTTTTTTTGTTGGGGATTTTTTTGTGTTTTTTTGTTTTGGTTTTTGTGTGGTGCTCTATAAGTGGATAGAAAGATTTTGTCATTTTTACAAATAGCCTGTCTGTAAAATGAAGGTGTTAATACTTAGTTAATGCCAAGAAATCTCGCATAAACTGCTAGTTTAACACTTTCTTACAGCAGTGGATGCTATTCTTTATGTCTTACAAACATCAGAGGCAGACTCGGGGAGGAAAAATGTCTAACAGGTATATTTACACTAGTATATATTGTATGCTACTTAAACAATTATGGAGCCAGCTGAAGCGTCAGTTATCACCCAATAAATAAAATACTGTGGAAATCTTCCCTCATTAAGACAATGCTTCAGTTTCAATGTGACTTACAAATATCTGGACACTGACTGTTGTGGTTTTGTGTTTTGGTTGTTTGTTTGGGGTAGGTTTTTTGTTTTGGTTTGGTTCTTTAAAAAGATTTTATATTCCTCTAATTATTTTCTTTGAAAGAAAAGGAAAAAACTCACTATTGAGGTTTCTATCCCAAGCCTAAGAATATTGAAGTAATTTTCAGACAATACTCATAAATCAGAGTCTGTTTTAATTATCATGATCCCACTTAATTATTGAGTCTCATAACGTGAAAATAGAAATTAATTAAAAATTTTAAGGACTGCAATGAATTGTTTGGGCTAATTTTTACTGAATCAGAAGACAAAAGCCTCGATTGCTTTATAATTAAAAGCAGACAGATTTTTTTCCCTTGGTTTGAAAGAACAAGTTAAGATCAAACTTAATATTTTACCATATTGTACTTTGTAAAAATTGTCATGCAAAATGTCAGTGGGCTATTTCAACAAAGGAACATCTTTTCTAGCCTGGATAAATCTGAGATTCAAAATGACATGAGGTGTGTTACAAAGGGCCCTGACATGTATTTTGATACACTGAATGTTGAAGACATAATAAAGTTATTCTTGATAGCCAGCAGTTTTCATTTAAATGAGACAGATTAAAATTTCAATGACACATTATACATTAAAATTACAAGTGAAAACAATAAACTGTGAGTCTTCCATATTCTCTTTTATTTCTATTTTTATTTTGTTGTGCTTGCATGCAGGTGAGGTAACAAACACTTTGAAGGAGAGGAACAGAAAGCAGAGATTGGAAAAAATTAGGCTTGTCAGTTCTCCGCAGTAAAAATACAGACTGAAAGGCATATTGAAGTGGGCTGTGAAATCTGCCATGCTTCTCGTGAACATGACATTGATCCCACATAAACAACTAGACCAAGTCCAAAGTAGCCGTTGATTTTGAAAATTCATTGTGGCAAGTCATATGAACTGTATGAATATGTTTGAGAGGTAAAAAAGTAGTTGGTCGTGGTAGGATGAGAGCATTATGCATATTTTCCAGTCTAGAGGAACAAAGATAAAGAAGAATCTGACGAGATGATGCAAAAGAGAGCCGGGAAATGTTGTCATCTCTCCGGGTCTCTTTAATGTGATGTACATTCTTCAGAGAATAAAAACTGCCCGAAGGTTAATGTGCTTTAATCCCTGCAGCTTTGACAGTTTGGTGTTAGAGCTCTGTGACTGGTTTATTGCACTTGAAACTGGTCAATAAACTTGGAGCAACTGGGAGTGGACAGTAGCCGCTCCTACAAGAATGCAGCTGTAGCCCCAGGGGTGCATCCTCTTTGCATCTCCCTCACGTTCACACATTTGGGCAAGTTTCCCCTCAGGCTTTCTTTTAGCAAACCTGTTATCAGCCCATCAGGAGAGGAGAAGTTTCCTTCCCTTCCCCCACAAACAGACCGGAGGTTAGAGATAAAGACACAAGATAGAAAGCGATGGGAAATCTTAGATTTTTCTTCCTAAGTAGCCAGTCATCAGAACTCCACCTGCACAAGATAAGGATTGCTGTCCTTACTCTGTGGTAACTTTTAAAGGCACAGGAACGTTTCCGGATTTTTTTTTTGCATTTCTTTGTTCGTTTGCTTCTGTTTTGTTTTTGTAAGGAAAGCATCTGAAGAAGATTGTGAAGGTTGTCATCTAAATTATTTCACGGGTAGAATGTAGAACTTCTCTCACATTTAGTTCTGGGTGCACGCCTGCAAATTCTATTGTTCCCTGCTCCCTATTTTGAGTTGCTCTTCTGAAGTCTTTTGCTTTTGCCTAGTAGCCAGAGACATTGGAAGCCTTGGCAGCTGGCCTCCGGCATTGTGTGTCAGCATCCTTTATTGTATCTTTTCCTTAACCATCACGCTGGTTGTTATCTGCACAGAGAATTATCCCTGGCCTACTTCTGAGAAGACAAAATGTTCCTGGTCTCACCATCCATTTCTGGGGATGGCATTTTTGTGTGTGTGTATGTTAATAAAGAGAGAGCATTTAGAAATATGAGGTGGTGTGAAAAGGGGAGGCTTTTTAGGGGTCATTCCCCCACCCTGGGCAAAGCAACATTTTCTACTTAATCGGGCAAAACAAACTTGTCAGGAGCTCTGAGCAATTTTCAAGTTTGCGCTGCTGGAAATAGCTGTTAAATGCAACACTAAACCACAATGAAAATGATTGTATTTTAGAAACTGATCATGTCAAATAGCACTGACATTGCCCTGGGTGTTTTACTGATAAGAGAAAAAAGACAAATCAAAGCAAGCATCTGAGCACATATTTTATCAAATCAGTGGTAGATTAGGGAACAGTTTTTCAACCAGACAGAAATTTTCCTTGTGTGAAACAAAATTACATGAAAATAGAAAAAGTTTTGAGGGTGAGCTGGTAATAAAAATTGTTTGCCATTTCCGTGTGAAGAGAATCACATTTAAATGTGATTCATTTAATACTTAATTAACCAGCAAACATTTTTTAGTATTCTCCCTGATTTCCTTTCCAAGCACCCCGTACAATTCTTGTCTGTGTTTATCTCTTTCAGATATCTGTATCCTCTTACTGAGGAGCTCAAACCAATTTTTATGCCCTCTTTAAATGTGCACCCAGAACATGGATATGTTCCCTTGCACCACCACACACATGCCCTGGCTACCCTGCTCAGCAGTGTAGCTGCTAGTGCAGATTACAGAGGAACCTACAAAATGACAGAATATTTTCTAATGTATGTTCAAAATAAAAATTGTTCATATATACTGTAAGGATTCCTAAAACTGTCTACTAGAGAAAATACTTTTCTTCTTAAGAGAGAAGCTTGTCCAGAAGTAAAAATAGATTAGATGTTAGACAAATTAAGGAAAATAAGACATTCAGACTGCTGCAAGAGAGCAATCCAGATAAGCTGATTAGACAAATTTAGCTGAAAGCCTACACTCACTTAATTACAATGACTAAAGTTAGGAGGTGAAGATACAGAGAAATTGAAAACTTTTAAGTGAAGCATGTTGTATTCTTCATAAATAAAATTTTTGCAGTCTTTCAAGTACTCACTTTCAATATTAATAATAAAAGCATCATAACAAGGACTTTTCTCTAAAATGACCTTAGTCAGATCTCTGTAATGCTGAAACTATATTGGCAATACTGATTCAGCAGCTGCTGAGCTTATATATAGGAAAGATTCAAGGTGTCAAAGAGTTTTTAGTAGTAAAGAAGCTTATATCCTTTTAGGTATACTTCTACTAAGCTAATAAAAAACATGGAGTATTATTTCAGGATTAGGACAAACAAATTTCCTAAAAAAAGTATCTCATCTTTTTATCTAACACCCAATGCAGTAGGTCCTGGCCATGGTCCAAGAAGGATAAGCTAGAGTAGTGGGACACTAAAACTTCTCTGGGGAATATTTTCCAAAAAATTATTTGTTACATTTAAATTGAATTTCCTGTGTTTCAGTTTGTGCCCACTGCCTCTTTTCCTGGGCAGCACTAAGAAGACTGGATCTGTGTCCTCTATTCCCCTCACAGGATATCTGAACACATCAATAAAACACTCCTCACTTGAGAGATGCTCCAGTCACTTCAGCATTTTTTCAGCTCTTCACTGGTCCCACTCTAGTTCTGTTAATGTTTCTGTTGCACTGAGAATGTCAGAAATGTACACAGCATTCCAGTTTCTCTCACTAGTGCTGAGTGGAGGGAAACATTTCCCTGGGTACCATTTTGCACACAGTCCTTCTCCAGGTTAATTTGTGAAACCCATGTATAGATTAATCCTTAATGACACTCCTACAACTTGTTAAATTTTGGTCATTCAATAGAGAAAGCTACAAAAACCACTTTAATGTGTCACACAGTCCTTTGCTTCAAGGATTGTCAAGATGAGTTTGAGCAACCCTGGTTTGGCTCAGTGCTTGTGCTGTATATGACTGAAGGATTTGTTAAGGCTAATTAGAGCCTCAGCAAAACTAAAATTCCTACAGTCTGGAGTGACCGAAAGGTGACTGTGATCAAAGTGACTCTTCTGCTGTAACTCCTAATGTTTGCCAACTAGCAAAAAAGGGCTGTGCATTTTAATAATGACCCCCCCAAATCTTCTCTTTTCCCCCATGTAATAGAGCCTAAAGCATCAAAATATTCCTCCTAGCTTCTGAAAGCCTCTTCTAAACAATTTTTATTTCTCTTCATCCATCCATGGGACTGATAATAATTGTTAGCATTAGTAGTGTTAGTATACCTAGAAACCTCACCTATGAACAGGATTCTGTGTTACTTTATTCCACTGACCAGCTAACTTTGTATTGATTTCAGCTGAAGAAAAAGGAGAAGAAAGTAATGCAGAAAGATGAGGAAATATAGGGATCTATATGCAAAAATATGGAAAATATTACCCTATCTGTAACTTTTATAGAGTGCCTGATAAGAGCTGGAATGTGGTATTTGAAAATATGTGACATGCTGTCTATCCTCCCAGGTGCACAACAGAGTCAATTTTTTTTTTCGTGGTGGGGGTTGTAAATAGTGATTCAGGCAGAAATGCAAATTGAAACTAAAAAAAACTCTGTCCTACCCCTTCACTGAGACTCGGGATGTACATGTTATTAGATGCCATTTCCTAAGATAACAGGTAATTTCAGCCAGTCATTCTGAGTGGAGGAAAAATAGGATGCTGAAAGTTTTCCTGGGACAATGTGCTGCACGCCCAGCTACACACCCAGCCTATGCAGCCTCTTCCTCTTTTGGTATCTGAAGAGTATGGCCAAGACCGAAGTACAAAATCAGTCACTTTGGGTTACAGATTAATGCATTTCTCAGGTTACAGACTCAGAACACACTGAGGAAGGGGCAACTCATTGATGTTGAGTTATGCTAATTACAAGGTCAAACAATTTCAGGGAAGAGATGAATAAAAATTAGGATTTATGTTACTCAAAACAGATATAAAGGAAGAAATTAAAACCATGTTTAATAGGCTTTTTCCAAAATTTACTTTAAGAAGAGTCTCAGCACAGGGTGCAATGTTTCTCCTGAACCTGATCACACACTACAGATTTTCCCTCAGTTTCATTTTGTTTCATTTTACAAATGTATTAGAAGAGAAAATAATAATCAGGAAAATTTTGGTCTAGCAGAAACACCAACCCTTCCAGGGTAGAAATTTATATTTAAATGTTTATGTTTGTCAACTATGGAATTAAACTGCAGTCTCAAACAGCCTAGGACTGCAAGCACTGGTTCTAGGCCTGGTATAATTTTATTTGTGATCTTATTTCAGGTCTGCAGAGCTTGTATATGAATACTGTGAGTATCGACTCGGAAAAATAATTAAAATGGTTGAGAACATTCTATGTACTGAAAAATGCTGGATTACAGACACTGTCTTCAAAGATGTGTTAGATTCTTCATCTGGAACGAACTGTATCAGTTCTAAAAATACCAAGAAATATTGCAAAACCAGTACTGTCAGCAAGAGCTGACAAGCACCTGAGTAGATCTGGATCTTCAAATTATAGTTCTATGCTGATAGTGAATCAAAACCAGTATGTCAGTAGAAAAGGATCACTGCTGCTTCTATAAGCAGTGACTGCTTCTATAAGGCAGGGGAAGATGATATTCCTCAGTAGGCAGGAATGGTATGCTCCTGTTTGGCATTTTAGGCATAGTTTTAGTTCCAAATTTCAGGTAATAAGAAGTGAACAACTAGTCAAAACACAGAAGAGAGAAATAGAGATTATCAGATGCCTGAAAACTCTTCCCTGATGAAAAGGCATGTGTTATTCAAGCACCCTGACTGAAGGAGAATGGTGAAAAACTGAAGTTTCTCCTTTAACACTTAAAACACTTAAAATGAGAAAAGAGGTAATTTTTCCTTTTTATACATTGTAGAAAACACAGGAACAGATGCTCTTTACAGCCAGTTAGCAGCAAGGAAATATCTTCTAATATGGAGTAGAAAATGTTACAGGGAATGACAGCAGTCTCCAAGAAACAGTGACTAAATCTCAGAAATGAGTTCTGCTGACTTGATAGTGGATGAAGTGCAACAAAAACTGCTCCTGTCTAGGTATAAGTAATTATCACAGAACTGTTGATTAAAGAGTATCTGTCTGGACAAAGGAGAAATGCTCTATGCAATATCCTTGACGTTTCATGATATTTTTGGAACCATCTCCCAGGTGTTGTTTGGGACCAGAGGAACTACAGGTAGGATCATCAGGCTCTTAGATATTTGAAAATTATCTGTAGCACAGGGCCAAAAGGCTATAGTTAACAGCTTAGTGTCTGCAGACAACTGGTAATCAAAACAATGGTCCAGGGCTGGTATTATTTAGTGTTTTTGGAAACAACCAGAGTGATGAGACAGAACATACACTTAGCCAGTATGGATAGCACCAAGTGAAGAAGGCTAGACAGGGTCAAAAGTAATACTTTCAGACAAAAGGGACATTAATAAACTTGAGGTATGAGCCAACAGAAATCTTGTGCAGTGTGTAGAAGAGAAGTGCCAAGTTCTGCATATGAAGACACTTGCATGCTATTGCCTCAGCACAGTACAGGTAATGACTGGTCTGACCTGGACAGGACCAGGACAGGACCTGGACATTTTGGTGACTTTTTAATTGCTCTTTCCTTAAAGACAAGCTTCTTTGCCCAGAGCACGACCATGAACAAATCCCTCTAAGTGGCTGGGTTTTTCAACTGGAATTTTTCAGTTTTCCAACCAAGTATGGCTGCAACAAAAACAGAACACTGCAGCGGTGTGTAGAGTCACTAACACAAAGCATATCATTGTTTTTTCCATACTGGCTTCCTCTAGCAATGCATAGCCCAAGACAATATTCAGTACATTCCTACAGGGATGCTCACATTAGATTTGTGCTTGGAAAACTATGCCCCAGAGAGGCCATTTGAACAAGGCAGTACTTCAGTGTTTTTAAGTACTTACAGCTTTATAGCTTGGCTACAGCTCTACAAGTTTGTAGAGTTCAGCTGAAAAACTTACTGCCCATACCAGCTCTGCATGAGCCCAGGTAAGAAGAGGACATAGTCTCAGCTGTGCAAAAAATATGGTTCTTACAATTCTTTCTGGATTCATCTTTTTAGCTTGATCAAGGGACAGTGCATCATGAGACCTGTGCTGCTTCAAATGCCAGTTTACAAGGAAGAGAAAGGATCTGAGAGAAGCCAAGCTCCTGCTGTGTTGGCAGGGGTTGCTGAGTAGCTGATTTGTTGTTTTACTGTCTCTACTGGGTTGCGGGAGCAGATTTGCATGGTGTGCTACTGAGCTCAAGAGCTCCACAGGCCACCCTGGGGCACTTGTTAGTGCACTCTGGTGTTTTTCTCAGAGAAGCCCAGGAATGCTATGGCCTTGTCCAGAATTTGCTCAGCATTGGTGCCCTAGCCCCCCTTTACAGGTTATTGACCCTGTCCCTTCTCTCCTATATCCTATAAAAGCTTCATGTGAAGAGAACTGGGTATTTTATTAACTTTCCAACACCCCAAACCTGATCTAGGAGTTCCTCCAGCCTTTTTTTCTGGACCTATTCAGCAATACCAGCTGTTGCAGCTGTTCAATGAGACTGCAAGCTTTAAGATTGTGCGTGGAGTGATGGGGGTGAGGCCTGTGCAAGACTTCTTCACAGCAGTAACTCAGACAACATGCTCACAAGACATTTATTGGAAGATTTTGCCTCTCTGTGGATCATCTGATGTGCAAGTCACTCTGTGTGAATTGCAAACTGCATCCTCAAAGGTCAGCCTAAGATGCTGGACGATGACAGAGATCTTTTCTGGATTTATCAGTCCCTGCATAGTTTCTGAATTTGACAGCAAGAAGGAAGTTGGAAACAGTCCAAACCAGGGCTTCAGCCCAAACTCTTTTATCTCTGACCATCTAGAGTGGTTAAATAAGAAGATGAGAGTGGGTCTCTCTACCTCTGACTGTCTGAATTAGGAGGGAAAGGCAGGGAAAATACTAAATTAGTTATCAGTGTACCAGTCATTAAACTAAATTTGTGGTATTTGCTAGTTTTGCTTGGATAGCATAAAGTATTTCTGCACCTATGCTACTGCCAGAATATTCCTTCCAAATGGTAAATCCCCACATGCAAATATTGACTTATGTGCCTCAGTCTCAAAATCAGAGCTTTCTGTGATTAAAAAAATTCTTACCAAAATTATGTGGGTCGCTCTATTTTAGTAAGCACAGCTTCCTAACATGTCTTACATGCTGAACTGAAAGTGGGGTATGTGGCCAGTGGGACACGGGGAACAAAGACCACTGGGGTAGATTAAGTAGCTTCAGAACTGCCATAGAAGTTAGATCTTGTGTGGTTTACAGTCCCATGTAGAGGCAGGTCCCAGCTGATCCCATCTCCATGCTGTAGGAGTTGAACATTCGCCATCCAGATTCTTTCAGATATTACATGGGGAGGGTTTAATGTTTAATTTCATATTTTCCTAATGAGCATATTTGATGATTGCATTTTTAATTAGCAGAGGGATACTGTACTGAAATTGCAGCCAAGCATAATAAAGCATTTGCAATATACAGTTGAATCCCTGCAGAAATGAAATTGTCATTACTGGTCTCTATATGCTCAAGATCAATGCTGGCCCCCTGCCCAGTCACTGTGAAGGAATATGTTGGTTGAATTCATCTCAAACCTGTTGCTATCTCCAAACTTTTCTATTTGTTCTCCAGTTTTTAGAAGTTATATTGGGCTAATTCACATGTACATGGCCCATCCTCCTCACCCCTCATTTTCAGCTGGCTTGCTCAGGAAAACATTAGTCTCTGTTAATCATTGGAAGAAATCTGATGATTCACTGATGCAGCTCTCTTGTCTAAAACCATGGTAACCCTTCAGTCTCCCTGATGTTGAAATAAGTGCAGTTCTCTGTACAGTGCCTTATTTCTCCAGCTCATTGTGGTTTTGCCTTTCTCCTCTGAGCTCTCCTCTCTTGTTGGAATATGCTAGTCCATCAAAAGTGCTCAGGTACAAGGGAAGAATTTATTTATTTTCTCCAGATGAGATCTATGTTTTCAGCATGGCATATCACGAGAGCATGCATACAGTGCAAAGCAGGGATCTGCATCTGTCCCATTCACAGAGTTCCTATTGAATTTCCACTCTTCCTTTGGGAATGACAGAGAATATTTTGAAGAGGGAAGGAAGCACCAGCTGCAAGTGGGTGGAAAGTAAGGAATATGAAAACTTATCTAATACTTACACTAAATTCAAAACCATTGGTTTAAAAGTAAAAATATATTTCCAGAATTTTATTCATATATACTCTTAAAACATATCTGACAATATTATGTTTTACTAATGGTGACCTAAATTCAAACCATGAAGGACTAGTAGCATATAATGAATGATTTTTTTTTAAACTTTAACACTTTAGAAGAGTATATAGAAAATATGTTTGCCTTTCATACATTAAAGGACAAGAGAAACATACCCTTTTTTACTTATAAGTTTTTCAGTTGTACCAGGTCAGGATGTTTTTACATGATGACATTTGGAACATCCTAAGACAAAGACCACTCCGGAGTTTCACAGAAGATAATTCAGAGTATCTTTTGTTTCCAGTATTGATACAGATACACGCACACACACACTGAAACAAAAAGATTGAAAAGACAAACCTATAGTAAAAAATAGTGATTTTTTTGTTAATCAAGGAGCAGAAATTTCAGTGTATAGTTATATTAAAGGTAATTTTGTCAAAAATTAAAACCCTAAAATTACCCCACTGCAGTAACACAAAATAAGTAAAATTAGCAGAAGTCACAAACTAATATAACTTTAATAATATAAAAAAGATTCTATTTCACCTTCCGGTTAATACGTGTTTATGGACAAAAAGTTGCCAATGTAAAATTGGAATATTTAAGACATAGGAGGTGAAAATTAAAATAAAAAACCCAATAAAATTAAATATTGTGACAAATTATTTTAAGTTGTTAAGAAATCCTAAATCATTAAAAATTCTGAAAGAGCGTTTGTAGAACCTTGAATACAAATTAACCAAAAGTATTACTGAACAGCAACATGAAAACTACGAGGATTTGAACTAATTCACACCAAACCCTGCCAGTGCAACAAAACATAATAAGCACACATATGCAAATAGTTTATACGAATCTAAGGGGAGACGTGAGAAAGCTTTCAAACTGTATGAACAGGTTAAGTTGGGATTTTTTCTGAGGAAGATGTTTATTCTTCGGTTTCCCCGCCCGACTTTACAGCGCCCTAGCAGGTAATAGCGAGCGATGATTCATCATCGGTGACACGCACGATGAAAATGGCCGGAACCCCGCCCCTCTCTCCGGCCAAGTTCCCAACCAGGTCGGACCACAGCGCATAAAGGCGGCGGCGGGGGCGGCGCCGGCTCATAGCAGCGGCAGCGGCAGCAGCGGTTGAGCCATGTCTGGTCGAGGCAAGGGCGGCAAGGGGCTCGGCAAGGGCGGCGCCAAGCGCCACCGCAAGGTGCTGCGCGACAACATCCAGGGCATCACCAAGCCGGCCATCCGCCGCCTGGCTCGGCGCGGCGGCGTCAAGCGCATCTCGGGGCTGATCTACGAGGAGACGCGCGGCGTGCTGAAGGTGTTCCTGGAGAACGTGATCCGCGATGCCGTCACGTACACTGAGCACGCCAAGAGGAAGACAGTGACAGCCATGGACGTGGTCTACGCTCTCAAGCGCCAGGGTCGCACCCTCTACGGTTTCGGCGGCTAAATCCTTGTGCTCGAACCAGACCCATCGCCATAAGAACCCAAAGGCTCTTTTCAGAGCCACCCACTTAATCCTTTGAAAGAGCTGTGTTACAATGTTGTTAGGAATGGTGTTACCAAGGTTTTCTCGGGCTGTTACCGCAATGCGACAGAGACTTTACGGGTGCTTTCCAATGTGTGCGTAACTTCGCCGGTAACAGGAGACTCGTGCTTACCGACATAAGTGTTTTTTTATGTTCTAAAGGCTGATAAAATCACTTTTTAGTGCTCTGTAACAAGATTTTTTCAATGACTGTCAATTCAAATATTAAAATCTTACTCTCTGTCTTGAAAAAAATCCAAAAGTTAATATTTCTATTTTCTCTCTTTGGTTCTCTAGGATTCTAGTGATCATTTGGAGGGGTGGTGGTTGGGAGTGGAAAAGGAAAGGCTAGGAGGGAACTAAATAAAACTAAATTGTGAACCTAGAAGTACATTTTAAAAAAAATGTATAAAATGAAGCCTTGTGTTAACATTTTTCTCATTCTCGCATACAAAGAGCACTCCAGTCGGGCTCTCGTCAAAAAAAATTGCAGTTCATGATCAAAATTTAAAAACTGATTTCAACTTTATATAAAACCTTTGAAAATCATTTGGCACTTGCAAGCAATTATGTCAAATGTATGTGGTCACATCTGGTTTTCTCACTCAATTGTGTGTGGGGGAAAATTAATCAGGACAACAGTATCATATTCTTTTTCAATTATTTTCACCCCCCAAAAAATAAAAAAATGGCCTAAGTGTTATCATCATTGCAATGTTCCTGATGATATGTCGATCTTTTAATTCAGAATTTCCTAGTGAAATTAAGACATGAAAAACGTGAAAATAGTGGCTTAAAAATTATCTCAATCACTACAGCTTCGCATATACTTATCATAGCTGCGAACTTGTGTTACTGGATTTTTGGAGTGCCTCTCTTTCAAGGTACCAGCCCACCCGTCCTTTGCGTCTTGGGGAATAGCGCCCATATTCACGTAAGGAGCTCTGTACGGCACTTGAAAGTACCTTATCCCTCATTTGTAGCAGCCCATCATTATAAAAAAGCAAACCAAAACAAAGGCACAAAGAACTAAAGAACGAAGTGTAAGTGCTGATGTTTACCCTCTATGCTATTCGCAGTCTCTCAGGAGCCTGGCAGAGATGCAGAGCCGGAGAAGCAGAAGGGATACGTGCGCTGTTTCGGGAATACCCGGCGCGACCCAAGCCGTGGACGCGCACGGAGGGCGGGCGGTCGAAGAGGGGCCGAGAGGCTCCGGGCCGAGCTTCAGCTACCCCGGGCCGGGATCCCACGGCAGCCAATGAGAGCGCGCTGTTTGCGGCCCAATCAGAGCCGTGGAAGCTCTATAAATAGCGGCCTTGCAGCCAGCGCTGCGCTCATTTCTTCTCCGCAGCCAGTGGTACGGGTTTGCTATGGCGCGCACGAAGCAGACGGCGCGTAAGTCGACGGGCGGGAAGGCGCCCCGCAAGCAGCTGGCCACCAAGGCTGCCCGCAAGAGCGCGCCGGCCACGGGCGGCGTCAAGAAGCCGCATCGCTACCGGCCCGGCACGGTGGCGCTGCGCGAGATCCGGCGCTACCAGAAGTCGACGGAGCTGCTGATCCGCAAGCTGCCCTTCCAGCGGCTGGTGCGCGAGATCGCGCAGGACTTCAAGACCGACCTGCGCTTCCAGAGCTCGGCCGTCATGGCGCTGCAGGAGGCCAGCGAAGCCTACCTGGTGGGGCTCTTCGAGGACACCAACCTGTGCGCCATCCACGCCAAGCGCGTCACCATCATGCCCAAGGACATCCAGCTGGCCCGCCGCATCCGCGGCGAGCGCGCCTGAGCCTCCTGCCACAGCCCACGTAGATCCAAAGGCTCTTTTAAGAGCCACTACATGCGCAGTAAAAAGAGCTGTATCGCTGCTTAAAATTTCCCCTGAAATTTATTCGTTCTTTGGAAAATAGTAACAAGTCCTTCAAGTATACTAGGTGGGGGAAGGAGACAAATCGCATAGGAGAAATTTAAGATGATTCTTTTAGTTAAAAGAAGGTGATTAGAGAACCTCAGGCAGGATGGAGGGGTTTACATCCTTGTAACTGATGGATGTGACACAGCTTTGAGGAGAAAAGGGGGGTGGAGAGGCTTGATAGGGACACTCCTGTGTGTGGCGTGGACCCGTGCCTAGGAAATCTGCACCTTAAACCCTGCCTGGCTGGTTCAAGGCAAGAGCAGAAACTTATGTTACTGTCCTGTGTTGCTTCTTGTATTCCTGTCAAATCTAGATAAAACAGATTGCCTTAATGGGGGCTGCTGCCTTTTTTAAACAATTTGTAACAGCAGGGACAAGACTATCCATCAGAAATCAGGTTTGATATATATTATACCTGTTCTCTAAACAATGTTCGACCATGCTGATAGCACAGGGTGCATAAAGCTTCTTGCAGCACAGAAAAGCAACTGAAAAGGCCAAGAAACTTTTGGCCTTTTCCACACAATGAAATGTGCTGTAGACAGTAACTATAAAACTTGAAATAACTTAGCAAACTTCTGCATATTTGTTATCATAATAATAGAAAACTGGAGAGGAAAAGGTTGTGCATTTGAGGGTGTTTGGTTTTTTTTTGTGGAGGGGATATTTTCAATAAGTTTTATAAAATCATGCAGCAACAATTTAGGTATTCTTGCACTAGTGAGAGTAAAAGTATTTGTCTTCGAACTTGCATTCCTGTGGTAGTGATCACCATATCTGATTAATGCTGAGTTGTCATTTCTCCAGCCAGTTCTTTAGGATTCTTTGTGAGTTTAAAGACAGATACACCTGCAGTTTTCAGCCTTCTAAGGACCCACCTTTGCTTGAATCCTTACTATGAGACAAGGTCTAACAAGGCTCTGAGAATCAAAATGGGAAGTTAAGATTACACCTCAGATTCATTAGTAGCTGATGTATCTCCAGTTATTTTTGGAACCATCTCCTTTTCTTCTCTCTGTCTGCAAAAATTCACATCTGGTACTTGGGATGCAACAGTCCTGAGGGCTGGAGAGCACTTGGAGGCTGCTATTAGAAGCCGAAGTGGCCACATGTTGTCATTCTGGGCACTATTTGCCTGCTTAGAGATGCTGCACTGCAGACCCCAGCAGAAAGACTTGCTGACTGTACCTATCAGACAGGATAAAGATTTCTTTGGCAGGGTTCTGATTTTTGCCTCTTTTCTCCCTTTTTTTTTTAAATTCCTCCCACATAAAGCCCCCTGAATGAATATATTGATTGTCACGGCCTGATTTTGGCACAAGGCTGGAATAGAAAGAGAATTGTACATTGTAGGATGATGAAGATTTTTCCTTGTCTTGATTAAGCAGTATGATATGATAAGAAACTTGTAACTAACAGCCTGGGAAGAGAAGGAAATATTTTAGTAGGCCACAAAAGTTCCATGTTCTCTTACAAGTCAGAGAAAATAATAAATTAAAAGATAACCTCAGTTTTTCTTTCTTGCTTCTGCTTCAGTTGTAATAGAGCATGTTTAACACTAACCAGGAAAAAAAAATAAATTCTGTATTATTTCTAATAAGTAGCACCATGTGAATGCTGTAAGATCCCACCCAGTCCCTTTTTGCAATTTTACTGGATATCACTGATATACGACCTGAGAACAAAGAGAAGATAATAACAACTTGCCAGTCTTGATGAATAATTTCCTCATTTGCTTTTGAGAGCAGATTCCACAGACTCGTATCAGGGGAGGCTCTTAATAGAGCCTGGGTGTGCACAAGAAGCAGGCCCTGCCACTTTAATTGCAATTGTAACACTTCTAAGGTTTTAGCTCTTTTAACCTTTGCTAACCTGAATTTTGTTTCTATTTAGGCAGTTTAAGTCAGTAATAAATTGCAAGTGTGTAGCAAGAAGTAGTATCAGGATGGAGGCTACTGAAGTCTTAGAGAGTAGGCAGACATATTGTTAATTTTAATATAACAATAATATAGTTTTTTTAAAATTACACTTAGTTACAGTCTCTGTACTCTTCCAGTAGGAGCACTGCCCCTGTATCAATTCTTACCCCTTGCTCTGCAAGTAGTGATGTACAAATAAAAAAATAAAAGATAATAGAACCATTTCAACTAAAAGAGAGTGATCATCTAGTACAAGCTGTGAAACAGTTTTTAAGATTTAATACACCATAGAATATTGGAACTGCAGAAAAACATGCCCAATGGTGAGAGGCAGAGGGGAATGAGAAAGAGATGGATCTGAAAAGAATTAGAATTTGTGAATGGAAAAAGAGCATATGATGATGTGTATACAGGCATATAGCATTTAAATATATGCATTTACATATGCTTTCATGCCTACAACACCATGCTATTAATATTTCTTGTGTATATTCTTGTACCATGTTTCCCTTATGTCTATTGTTTCAAAAAAATACCATATGAAACCTCTTTCAGGGTTCCCCACATGTTATACTCAAATACTTGAATTTTAATTTCAGAAAAATTTGGCTGGTAACATTTACAGAAGGGTTTTGGACAGGCTGAAGTCCATTGTCAACAGCAATGTTCTGACAGCAAAGAAGCAAAATCAATAGAAATCTGAGTGTTTTATTTGTGAATTTTTAGAAAGCTTTACCTCTCTAAAATATTAAAACAGTGACAATCTTTAAGACTTGGCACAACCAAAAATTGAACTTAAGGCCAACTGTAATTTCCTGACTACAAAATTTTGTCGAATCAACTGAGTTCTCCTAAGTGTTGCCCTCTGATCCCCCCGTGCATATTCCTCTACTGACGCAGTTTTCCTGTCAAAAACAAAACACTTGTCTTCAATGCTCAAAACAGTATAAGCTTTTTTCCTACAGGCCTCCTATTGGCTAAATCTGACAAATCTTGACAGATCTGAAATGCTTTCTTTTCCTCAGCTGATGTGGTCCCAAACAGAAGGCACAAAACATTCTCTGTGCCAGTGGTCTCCATGTACTGGGAAAATGGAAGAGAAGTGACTTGTCAGAAACAACTGCTGGATTCTCTTTGCCTTTTCAGGTTCTCCTTCGTCATCTTCTCCAGCCTGTCCTGTCATAACAGAAAAACACTTATCCCCTCAGCCTTCCCAAAAAAGACAGTTAGATTAAATTATTGAATTTCTCAATTTTTAAGCTTATAAAAGCTTAAAAGCTTATAATCTTAGCACTCCTGTTTTAGTCGTGTGAGAACTAGGGCTCTGAGGAATCCGGTTACAATTTCAAGAGTACAGCACAGCAAAAGCAACTACGGAGTGTAAGTCAATAAAAAGCTACTTGAAATACTAAATCAGGTTATACATTCCACAGTGCTTTAAAGTAGAACGTAGACTATTCCAAAAAGACTGTTTTATAGAAAGTATCAAATTATGGGTGGGGGGGAAGAGGGACAGGGTAAAAAAAATGTGGGCTGCCTGTCTTGGTATTTTTTCATTTGCTGTATCTGAAGTCTCATTTGCTTTGTGCAGTTTAACTTATTCTGTACACTTGAATGTGGTTTAGTAAGCGCCTCATTAAAACAGCATGCAACAGTGTTTAAAAAGGAAAGCACCTCAAACAAAATGCTTGAAATAACGGAGTAGCTTACACTGGATTTGCAATAACCTTTAAAGTGTTCAGAATCACCATTTCGTAGAAAAGTAAAAGAAAGGCGGTCTCAACTCTTTTGTGCAATGTAGCGGCTCTTAAAAGAGCCTTTAGGATGTGGGAAAAATAATCCAAGATCACTTAGAGAGGACCTAGGGCTGGAGACTCAGGCGCGCTCGCCGCGGATGCGGCGGGCCAGCTGGATGTCCTTGGGCATGATGGTGACGCGCTTGGCGTGGATGGCGCACAGGTTGGTGTCCTCGAAGAGCCCCACCAGGTAGGCTTCGCTGGCCTCCTGCAGCGCCATGACGGCCGAGCTCTGGAAGCGCAGGTCGGTCTTGAAGTCCTGCGCGATCTCGCGCACCAGCCGCTGGAAGGGCAGCTTGCGGATCAGCAGCTCCGTCGACTTCTGGTAGCGCCGGATCTCGCGCAGCGCCACCGTGCCGGGCCGGTAGCGATGCGGCTTCTTGACGCCGCCCGTGGCCGGCGCGCTCTTGCGGGCAGCCTTGGTGGCCAGCTGCTTGCGGGGCGCCTTCCCGCCCGTCGACTTCCGCGCCGTCTGCTTCGTGCGCGCCATCGCTGCAGGGAACAGTCACCTCCAGGAAAGACAGAGACGAAATGCAGGGAACCGTCTGCCGCGGCTGCTTTTATAGTACGTTCTGCTCCCTGATTGGCTGCCAGAAACGCGCCGCTCCTATTGGGTACTTTCAAATTCGAGAAGCCCGCCTCCAAAGCGCGCGCTTTCACCAACGGCCGCCCGCGCTCAGCCCCCGCTCCCCCTCCCCGTCCCGCTACCCGGTCGCTTTTGTTTTAGGGTTGGCCTCTTTCTTTTCGCAATTTTAATCTCCCTCAAAAATGAGACCCGTGAGGAGAAATGTTCAAACGGTAAATGAGAAATTGTATATTACGCCGAGCTATTTTTTTTTTTCCAAATAGGAATCATAACAGAAATTTTGGGGCTTACACTTTCGTTACTATGGGGTGCATGGAGTTGTGTAGTGTGAGGGAGTTTTGGTGAGAAAGCTTGGGTTCCACTTAAGGGTAACTTTCCTATGGTAGACTAAATGCTTTGGGATTAAAATTTATTTCAAATGAAACTTTTCTAATCCAAGAGAGAGTACTTTCAAATTACTGAATCTTTTAGTATGCAGAGTATCCTTAGGTTGTCGCTGAAGTACAGCAAGGTGTAAGGTGAATTTTCCATTTTCTTCACTGTATGTATTTGCAATGCTTTCCTATTCGGGTGAGCTGCCTTGGAATCCGATCACAAAACGACCTTCAGATGAAAGGCAGGTCCCGACACCAAGGTACAGAGAACACTTCTGGCACCCCCTATTAAAAGTGTATTCCTAACCTTGAACACAGCGGAGCACTAACAATAGACAATTTACTAAAAAGCACATTCAGAGAACAAAAGAGATCATTTATTAACATTGAGAAAGGACTTAGGGAGCTGATACATCTCACGGTGAATTGCAATAGACATTAATTTCGTTTAAATACAAATACGTATCTACTTCTGTATCACACAATGAGGGGGAAAGACCCCTAGAGATGCCCACAGGGAACCACATGCCTTTAAGCCGACAGTACGAAACATAGAGCAACATTTAGGGTACTGTGGTATTTTAGCTTAAGATAGCAAAAACATTAGCCCTTAGCATAAAACGTTTAGATATCAACACTATTTTGCATTCCATAATCTTAGAAGTACTCAACGTATTAGCAAGCCAAATTAGTTGGCAAATACCTAAAAAAGAAATTACCACAGATCTGTTTGGATAATTGTTATACACAAACACTGTTAAATTACCACTTATTATTAAAGCAACACAGCTCTTTTCCAGCCTTTGTGTGCGGCTCTTAAAAGAGCCTTTGGGTTGTTGTCGCGTTGGTCGGGTTAGTGTACAAGGATTTAGCCGCCGAAACCGTAGAGGGTGCGACCCTGGCGCTTGAGAGCGTAGACCACGTCCATGGCTGTCACTGTCTTCCTCTTGGCGTGCTCAGTGTACGTGACGGCATCGCGGATCACGTTCTCCAGGAACACCTTCAGCACGCCGCGCGTCTCCTCGTAGATCAGCCCCGAGATGCGCTTGACGCCGCCGCGCCGAGCCAGGCGGCGGATGGCCGGCTTGGTGATGCCCTGGATGTTGTCGCGCAGCACCTTGCGGTGGCGCTTGGCGCCGCCCTTGCCGAGCCCCTTGCCGCCCTTGCCTCGACCAGACATAGCTCAACCGCTGCTGCTGCTGCTGCCGCCGCCGCTACCACCACGACGATAAGAGGGACACCACCGCCACCGTTAGCCTGAAGACGCACAGCCCCCGCGGTGCTCTTTATACGCTGTGGTCCGACCTGGTTGAGAACTGCTCAGCAGAGGGGGCGGGGCCCGTGTCTCGCTCCCGCCGCCTCCCCCCTTTCTCGGCCGCGCTTCCCGCGAGCAGAAAATTTCGGGATTTGTGTGAATTTCCCTTCCCCGAGGCGCAATGGATTCGGCGTTTCTGTCGCTTCTTGGTGAGTTTCTTGTGTTTCTGATAGCAAGGACGGTGTGTCTGTTTTTTATAATGATTCATATATTTTTTAAAGTTCTGATGTGTCGTGATCGTTTAGAGGAAAATGTTCATTCATAGAAAGTTACCACACTGACTGATTCACTTAAATTATGCTCTGATTTGTTATTTTCAAAAGACGTACGTCTTGTGTATTTCAGTTTCACTGCTTGTAGGGATTCTCCTGCGTGGCTTCTCTGTTTATATAGTTACTGCACTTTTTTTTTAATGGATAATCTTGCAGCAAATTCTGTCCAGTCATGTTTCTGAGGAATTCTATCCGTCCTCGGGATTTTTTCACATCTCCATTTCCTGCTGTCTCTGAATGTTATCTCAAGGTGAATTTAGCAGTATAGGTATGCTAACCGAGATTTTACATGTTTCACTTTCCTTTTTAAAGGTATAAGTATTCTTTTGGACGAATATTTTTACAGTATTTTCCAGTGTAGTGGTGACATAGCTATTTTTAGAGTGATTGAAAAATTAAATACTTAAAGGGAAGGGTGGTTTTGCATTTCTCGGGTATTTATTAATTCTAGATTTGCTTTCTTTAATGGAGGAGAATGTTATATGAGATTTTGCTGTTGAAATCAAGCAGCGTTTAGCAAAAATTATTCAATAGATCGTATTCAAACTGAAAAATATCTGGAAGGATAAAAAAGTTTCCTGTACTGAGTGTTTGCTGCCCTCTTATGGACTGGAAAAGAACCTCTCAGAAGTTTTTTAATCGATTGATAGTGGTTTTTTTTCTCACTGCCTGGGCAGTTTTATGTAATGTGTGCTTTCATGAGGGTACAACAGAAGATTGAACAATAATCAATTTATTTTCCCATAGACCACAGATAGAGGTGTTACTCCTGTTAGCAGCGAAATCACTGTTTAGTGGCCTATCCCTCACTGACAAATGAAAAGAATGAGATCTGTCACATTTTCATGCACCATCTTTTCAGCAGAGGCCCAAATAGGAAAACACAAATACCAAAACTCTGAAAGAGACATCCTAAAATTTCAAACCTCTGACAAAAGCTCTGTTCCACAAGGAACATGATAGTTTTCTCACCTGGGCTATGGAGATACTTCAAGAGTTCAGTGGGGACACCATGATTCAGGTCGTGGTGTTATCTTTCCTAAGGCCAGTTTTCTCCTTTCAGGGAGGGAATTTCAGGGACCATGACTGGACTGCTGTGGGAGACCAGATTATCAGGACAAACTGGCCACTCTGTAGTCAGTTCTTCTGTCACTTCCAGGAGATTTTGGGAGTAAGGTAGGTATGTCCTGTAATGATACACTTGGTGTCATGCTTGCAGCAGGTGTTTCACTCTCTGAGTACACAGGCCAGGGGGTTAACAACAGGGCAGTTTAGGACTGCCTGCTGCAGAGCTCCCTGAACTTACTCTGCTGTGAAAATCCAGATCTTCAATCTACTCAATCAGATTTCAGGAATTCTGAAGGATTCAGGTCTTTTCTAGGAGTTGTTACTCCTTGCAGATGCCTGCCATGAGGCTCTCACCTAAGCAGCTTGTGATAATTTATCCAGTTCTGTAAAGCTGAGCTTTTATTTGTGGTTTGTTTTTTTTTTCCAGTGGAATAAAATGAAAGTAAAGCCTCATAATAAAAATCCTTCTCCATAAAAAGCTGCTTCTTCCCAAGTATCTACAACTATATATAATATTTTCCTTTGTCTATTGTCTCTTGCTGTCTGTTTGTGTTGCAATATATAAGAAATTTGGAAAAGGATTTTTTTTGTTGAATAATAGACACATACTTATTCACATCATTAGCTTTTTAAGTCATGACAGAAATACACAGCTAATAAAGGGGAGCAAGTTTTGATCTGAGATCGTGCTCTTCTTCGCTCACAGCTGATTCTAAATTATACATCGAATATCATCTGTTCTGTGAGGTCTGTTTGACAAAAATAAATAGTAACTTAAGGTCCATTGAATCTTTTCCATTGTAAGAGACATTCCAAGATCATAGAGACTAACCTCTGTGTTGCATTAAGGGTATAGAAACTTGGCAAAAAATGAACACCCTTGCGTTCCAGCTTGTCCTCAGAGATCAGAGGGGCTGTGTGCAGCTGGCTTTAATTTCTGATTCTCACAAATTCAGCCCTGTAAGCCTAGCAGTTTCAACTGAGAAGCATGAACACAGATTCACAAACAGTTCAGTTTAACCATTCAGCTCTATAGAACTGGTTGCATTCAATAAGAGCTTCTGTAATCACAGACTAGAGAATAGTGTAGTTTACTGAAGCAACAGAATTACAAATTCAGAACTGCCAGTGCTAAATGCACTGTGATAGAGCTCCAACAAGAACAATAATGTTGTGTTAACCAAGATATTATAATTAGCAGTAGTATTACTGTTGTTATTATTATTATTGTTCTTGTTGCTGCTGTTGCTGTTGCTGTTAATGTTATTATGTGAAGAAGCTTACCAAGAAGGCCTGCCCAGCTGGGCAGAGGGAGAAAAGAGTAGTCTGTTGACCATCTCCAAGGTCTTTTTGTCTTCCACCCAAAAGAGGGAGAATCAGTCATAAACAGATTAAATTTCTACCCTCCTTATATACAGCATAATCTTATTCCACTCTCCCTCTATTGTGAGGCATGCTCTCAGTGGAGAATTGAGCAATATAGTTATATATGGGGCAGCACATACTTTGAAAAGTTATTAGCGTATGCAGTTGGATGCAGTTTAATATATAACTGACTTTATTAGGCAAAAATTACTTTTTTGGACACATGTCCTTCAAAGTTCAGATCATGACTTTGTTCTGTTTGTGCTGTTCTTCTGAGCCAAAGCATGACCACCCTATCTCCACAGTAGCTCCCCCCTCAACCCAATCACTCTCTCTTGACATGAACAACACATCTCCCTATGTGCACAGATAACATAGGAAGTACAGTGCAGGCCATAGACAGTGAACTACAGCCCTTGCCTTAGCCCTTGGTTCTCATCTCACACCTCTGTGCTGTAGGCAGGGACTTCTTTTACTAGATCAAGTTTCAGTGTTTGATGTAAACCATAATGCTAATACTATTTTTTTACATTTCAATTTTCCACAGCTACTGGCAGTCCAATCCTGAAATCATTGAAAAAAGAATCCTGCAGTCACTGAGGTTTCACTGATGTCTCAGCAGTTCAGACAGGACTAATGAACAAAACTCATATGGGAATGGAAATGGAAAGAGATCAATGAAACACTGTGTGCAAAATGAAAGTCAGAATGCAATGTAACTCCAAATCTAGAAATAATTGTCCAGAATTGAGTATGGAGAGTGAATGGGGATCCCAGGAGGAGTCACACTGACAACTTCATTATGCTTTGACAACGTTACGTAGAGAAAAGACCTTAAATTCCCTCAGGAAAAAAGTATTTGATAACCCTGTGTCTAACAGTACACTGGGTGCATTGTGATCTAGATAGTAAAAAAAGAAACTTGTGGAGTGAAAACTCTGTTGTGTAATCTTACTATGTCAAAGGCGTCTAGCTGAAAGGTGGTTCTGTACCCAACTTCAAGCTGCTTCAGGTCTGTATTGACTTGCAAGCCAAAGAGAACAGGTCTGGTATTAAAGCTATTTATGGTGCACTCTTCCGGACTCCACATTGGCTGACCCCAGCTTCCTGCCTGTACATTGTAGCTGTTTCACCACTGAACTCCTTCCTTTTGAGAACCTGTAAACTTAGTCTTGAAATGTACGTAACTTACATTTTAGAATTTGTTGAGCCCAGGATATTGGGAAGGACTTTTTCTCTGCTTTATTCAGCTGTCATGGTTTAATGCCAGCCAGCAACTAAGCACCATGCAGCTGCTCCCTCACTCATTTCTAGAGATGGGGAGAAAATCAGAAAAGTGAAAAAACTTTGTGGCTTGAGATCAGCACAGTTTAATTGGTGAAGCAAGAACCATGTGTACAAACAAAGTAAAACAAGGAATTAATTCATTGCTTCCCATGGGCGGGCAGGTGTTCATCCACCTTCAGGAGAGAAGGGCTCCATCATGAGCAATGGTGACTTGGGAAGATAAAATCCATCACCAGAATACTCCCTTCTTTCCTCCCCCAGCTTTATCTGCTGTGCACAAAAGTGTATGATACGGAATGTCCCCGTGGTCAATTAGGATCAGCTGTCCTGGCTGTGTCCCCTCCCCCTTTGTGCACTCCTGGACTCCTCATGGGGGAGGTGGTGTGAGAAGCAGAAAAGGCCTTGGTAAGCACTGTCCAGCAATAACTAAAACTAAATCCCTTTCTTATCAACACTGTTTCCAGCACAAATTTTAAACATCTTTGTGCCTGAACTAACATAGTTTGCTTTTTATGGAAGTTTAGCTCCTAATTTTCTCTATCAAACACAGATTTCTTAATACATTTGGGGAATAGTTTTACTTGCAATAAAACTCTGCCATTGATGTGTTTAAGAATTGAATCCCCAAGGGAGAGTTTTTTATTGTTTTTCAAAGATATGACGAGGCCATGAAGAATAAACTCTTTCACCTGATTACAACAACTCCCATAAAAGATACAGAGATGCACAAGAATATGGGAATAACATAACCCTCCTAAGAGAGAATGAAGACATGAATAAACATATGTTTGACAATTACCTGGTTTGGAGGTAATCTGACAGACAATTGGGCTTTGTGGTGACTAATGCTGATGAAAAGTTCTGTAACCCAGTCATAAAAGAGTGTTCATCAGTAGAAAGTGATTTGTTATTCTGGGGGGAGTAACTTAAAAAGAATTCTTGACAGATTCCTATGTCTGTTCTATGCAGACCTTTATCTAACTCAGTGGTTCATTTGCCATTATTAGAACATCATAACCTTTTGATATTGACATTTACTAGGCAAGTACATCTGTGAAATAAACAGCTGGAGGAGAAAATAAATGAAAGCAGGTCTTCCTTTTAATAAATTGCAATACTGAACTCTGTTTATTTTTGGTTTTAGCTTCCTTCTAATTTTGGGGCAGCTTAGCATTTAATCATAAAGTATATCTTTTTTGTCAAAGTATGACTAGACACTAAACATCAGCACATAGCACACCTTAGCAAATACTGAGCAGAGCTCATATATTTTCTTTCGTCAGTATCATGAGGGATCTTAACATGTTTGATGAAAGAAATTAAGTACTGTATGTCCAAAAATTATGTCATAGAAGAGTGAGATGTGTTCCCTCTTCACTGCAATCAAAAATCACACAATTGAACCTCAGTCCAGCTGGTTAGCTAGAAATTTGAACCACGATAGCAAAATATATCCCCTTGGTTTTTCTTAGGATGTCAACTTATATTCAGAATAGGAATCTTCTTTTAAGCTTCTGAAGGTGATGTGGGGTTCTCTGAGGGGCACACGGTGATCAGACACCATGTCAGTGACTTTGTAACTTCACCTAAGCAGTTTCTGAGGGAGAATCAGTCTGGAGTTGTGCACAGCTCTCCCATAGCTGAGATGGCATCTGCAGGCACAGGCTGAGGGAAAAGGTGGATGAGAAACAATGAATTAGGGTTACTGACTGATATGCCAGTGGGGCAATTGGCATAAAGAGGATAGATATGACACTTATCCCCACAGTATGAGCTTTCCCAGGCCACTCTTGCTCTTTGTCACTGCACTCCCCTTTTCCAGTAGGTGTTTTTGCTATGCTGCCCAACTCAGCTTTACAAGTTGAACAGGATTTTTTGGTTTGATTGTAATTTTGTTCCTGTAATGGACAGAATAACCAGGTATAATAATATAGATGATGCATTCAGTTTTCCTGCACACATACACACTTCTTGTGTGGAACAATTTATTACAATATTTAAGTTATGTCTGAAGTGAAAGATCAGCTTTGCTCGAGCTTTGTGCTCATTAACAAAGCAAATCTCTACCCATTGGTTATGATCGCCTCATACTCACAAAAAGCCACTTCCTCATAGAGCAATTGCAGTAAAGAGAAGTGTGCAGTACATCCTTTAAACCGAGACGGGAGAATTGCCAGTGACCACAGCTATAGGCTGTAACGTGTGCAGAAAAGATCAAGTTTTTACCGTGTGAAGTGCAGAAAAATGAACACCCGGCAAAGAATCGAGCACGGCAGCTCCAATGAGAGAGTTTGAGCACCAGAGCACTGCGGGCAGCACCAAGGCAGCTCGAAACCTCGAAGTGCTCGGACCCCGTTGGCCCCACGATTCCCAAAATAGGTACAAAACTGTACTGGAAGTGAAAAAGCCCGAGGGGATGAGGGAGGTGGGAGAGGCGGTACAAAGCTACCAGGGAGTTCGCAAGCCTCTTCCACCAAGTGAATGTAAAGAAAAATGTGGAGCGCATTTTTAACCCGAAAATTGCTGGGCACCAGAAAAGCCCAAGAGCGAGGGCCAGTCTTTGCGGAGCGCGGGCTTTTCGAAACCGGCCGGGCTCCGGGGGCGGTCCGAGGCGCTTCCCGTGCGCAGCTCCCCGCCTCCCGGCTGGTGGGAGATAAAACTACGGGGAGCCGCAGCATCCCCACCCCCATTCCCCCTCCCAAGACCCGAGGCGCCCTGAGCGGTGCCTCACTACCGAAGAGTTCCAGTTCGCACAGATTTCATGCGGCGAGCAGGAAGGAATTCGCCCCGACAATTTTTTTGTCTTTAAATGAGATATGCCGCGGTGCTGCTCCGCTGCGGTGCTGCTCCGCGCCGGCGAAAAATAAATGTTGCTAGATCCACCTAAAAACGACAGCAAAGAAAAAACTATGTTTAAATTGCGCACACATCACACAGAGACTTTATGAAGTGAGTTCCAGCTCATTTTATGAAAACTTGGGTGGCTCTTAAAAGAGCCGTTGGGTT
>VWYI01021458.1:0-25068 GCA_013399455.1 Anthoscopus minutus
ATATATATAAAATATATAATATATATATAATTTGCAGCAAATTTATAAAAATAATTATTACTTAATGGATGTACAGCACAAAACTACCAAACTCGAAATATATTAGGGTAGTATGGCTGCTAGACATCTGCAGTAACCATCACCTTTGTTAGAGAGAGATGTATGCAGCCTGTTCAGCACACATCTAGCTTCAGATTGATCAGCTTTCACAGAAGCTAGCCTTGTAAATGCTCCTGATACCAACAGCAAATGAGAATCCTAAGAGCTAATGTCAACTGCCGCTCCTTACTTTGGATGAAGGCAAAGGATACAAAGCAAAGCTGATTTTGACCTCTGATATTCTTCACAACTTCAAGAGCACTGTGCCAGGTTCATTCATTATCTTAAATGATAATTTGGTATTTGCTCCTGGTAGCATTGCAAAATACCTTTAGATACTATTGAAAGACTGTAACAGTGAGTTTAAAGCATTTCTTTGTAAGAATGTAGAGCACGGGAAGTGACTGATCACAGAAGGAAGAGGACAGCAAAGAAACTGGGTCCAAACACCCCATGGGAACACTCAGATATGGAACTCAGGCCTCCAAATACTGAATTGCCCTTGGCAAATGCAGTGTGACTATGCAGCTCCATCTGGTCCTAGTGAGAGTAACTGCATTGCAATGTCCCATTAGGCTGTCTGGCTTGGGTGCTATTGTAAAGTGCAGTACTAGTTACTGGGTCCCAAATGTCCTACTGCAGCAGTAAAATATTAGCTGCTTTTTAAATCTGCTAAGAACATATCAACAGAGGTACTAGCATGCTCAGGATACTACCAGAAGGAATATGAATAAGGCAACCAAAACCAAACCCTCGTCTTTGGGACACATAAACTAACCCAGACACCCACCATGGAACTGGTAAGAGGGGTTTGCATCCTAATTAGCTGTGAATATCCTGACAAGGAGGCACCATCAACAAAATAGTTTTTCTTTCCAGATGTAACTAATCTGGAAACAAACTGAAGTCATGGGTGGTAAAGCTGTGGGCAGATTGGCACTTTCACCATGAAATGTGCATTTTCTTGCTCTATGCACAACTACATTAACTTCTATTAAAAACGTCAAGAATTCAACTTAGGCAAACTGTCTCAGAAAGAAATAATTTTGGCCATGGTCCCCTTTCTCATTGAAGGAAAAATACTATCACAAAGCAAAGTGGTGCAGCAGCTGAACTCATGGCCAGGAGTGGAATCTAGCAACATGCAGCCCAGACAAGCTGCCCTTCTCCTCATTTAAATCCAGAGTCAGCTTCAAGGTTTCTGACTGCTGTTCAGCTGAGTTTTCAGATAGTCAGCCATTTGAAATACATATTAAAATGTGTCCCGGTCATCTAGGTAAGCCATCTGCAGTCTGCAGGTGTAGGACATTGTGCTTTGCAGCTGTAGAAAGACCTTGTACTTAACATTGGTGTGATACAGTTCCCAAGGATGTCTGGCTCAAAGGAGATCTGATGTCATCACTTCCTCTCTAAAGGAGAGGACCTAAGGAATATTAAGAGTATCTCTAAATGAATGACCAAATACTTATTCCACAGTTACTGTTTCTTAATGGCTCCACATGGAAATATGCAAATAATCATACAGCCAACCATAATGGAAGCCAGTGCTTGAAGTACAAATGTAATTAATTTACAACATATAATATCCACCAGCAGATATTTTTTCTATATCTACTCACTTGCATTTAAAAGATAAGACAGAACATGCTTTTCAAATTTACCATAAATTTCCTTTTATTCTGGAGTAACACCCTCAAAATACAGCACAACAGGGGAAAAACAAACACTCTAAGGACACAAGGTATTATACGTTGTGAAAAAGCACCACTTACTTGTCCTCAGTGTTTTTCAGAAGATAGCTATTTTATTTTTCCTTGAAAATAAACAGATGAAATCTGAAATCTTTCTGCTAAAGACAGATACAAAAGAAATAGAATGCTTATCAAGACTCCTTGTCTGCATAACATTATCTTCATACCATGCTCTCCTGTGATATCCCATGTGATACAATTACTCAAGTGACTTGTTTTGGAATATTTGGTCTCTTTAAAAAACAAGTAAAAATTTAGTTTTTGGTAATAGGTGCTGATACTCTCCAGTGATCTGAATAAACCTAGACACATCCTTTAATTATACAGCATTATGTCTTCATCATAAGGCAATTTCTGCGATCACAGTCTGTCATTGCCATCTTCAAGTGGCACAATCTGTAAGAGGGGTGGTCATTACTCATGTTCAGTTTAAAAGAGATTGAGTTCTTAATGAGTTCTCAGTGCCACCTATTAGTTAATTTCAAGCGCACTGATCCAGTTCATGATCATAAAGCAAAAATCAGAGAAGAGAAAGTGCTCCTTCTGTTATTTGTTGAATGGGCATTTTTAGAAAATTTTAAGGTAGGAGCCAGCTTCTGAAGTTGTATTTATTACAAAGAATCCTCTAAGTTGGACATATGTTTGTTATGGATAGTACACAAATAATCAAATGTAAGGTCAGGTACTTACAGGTAGGGAGATAACTGGATGCCAAGAGCCATTCAGTGCTCTGGTTCTGTCAGGGATATGAAGTTTCACAAAGTACAATTTCCTTCTTGCAATATACTTCTTAGGATTATATTCACTGAGTGATTACATGAAGTAAATGTGAAAACTATTGCAGAATTTAATTAGTAGCTTGATGTTCTTAACACAAGCTGTTCACTTATATGCAATGTCTGTTTATTTGGAAAGGAACAAGTGTTTTTGGATGTTTTACCAGGGATTTTGACTAATACAGATGTAAGCAGCTGTGAGATAATCACACCTCCACTTGTATTCTTATGTCTGTCCCATTCCTCTGACAACAGATTTTATCAGGCCCAAAGTGCTCTTTAGATAAAACTTGTTAGAGCAATCCTGTCTGGTGCTAAGTTTATGCAGCTTAACTGAAATAATGATAAATGTGCAGGTGCCTATGTGATCATGACATCAGTATCAAAATGGAAAAGCTCAATTTTTTAACAAAACCAGGAATTAGCAAGAGTACTTCCTTTCCCTCTCTTTCCCCATATACAATCTCTTCAAACTGATGGCTGAAACATTATTAGCAACAGCAATCTCCCTATTAAGGTCTCCACAAGTCCAGGAGGGTAAAAGTAACATGCTAGTAACTTTTATGTCATTAACCTATGCTATTTCATCCTACAGATGAAATTGTAAGAACAATAACTATATAAGAAGCATTTTCTCTACCTGCACATCAGTAGCAATGATATACCTTTGCTAAGCAAACCGTGTTTATCAGGGTTTTCTACAGAAATGGATCTCAGTAATGCTGTGTCCAAAATCCTAAGAGTTCTGTATGACCCGTTTTCCTACTAAAAGAATGAACAAAATAGCTTTTAATTTTACTCATTTAAAATGCACATCCCATACAAACAATACTTGCACAGGAGAGGCAAGTAAATTGCCTATATGGCTGTCTCAGTTTCCTCACCTTTGGAAAAGATCAAAATCTTTTAGACACTCTCACAGGAAGCACTATAAAAGTGCTATTGCTCTATGAAAGAGTATTTATTCAATTAAATCTCCCAGTCTCCTCTGATGCCATTTTCTGTTGCAGTGGATTTGGGAATTTATTCCAATTTCTATAGTAAGTTATAATGGTTTTGTCCTGTTCCTCCTCCCATGCTGAATGGTTTGTTCCACCTTTCCAGAAAATCCTGTATTCCTACCCACACAGCTGTCATTTTCCCAGACCATGCCCCTTTCAGTGTCACATCACCCATAACTCAACCCCTATTTCCAGAGAATTCCCTATCCATCACCCAAATCACTCCCTTACCCACCCCCTCTCTGGAAAGCCCCTAAATACCCTAATCCCTTTGGTCCTTTCCCATGTCTAACATCTTGTCCTACCTCCTTACCTGGGTCAGATTGGTTCTCTCAAGAACCACTCCTTCCCTTTATAAGTGCAAGCTCTGTATTTGAGGCTCCTGAGCACAGCACCCTCCAGGACTGTTTGGTTGTTATTAAAGCTGTTTTCCTTGGAACTGCTGGCTCAGGAGTCCTCCTTCTCCCTTTGCTCTGAGCACTGTTCTTCCGAGAGGACCCTTGAGACCTGCTCGCTCCTTCCAGCCCCACCGAGCTGAAGAGGTTCCCAGCTCGAGGCTTTGCCTCTGCTCGGGAGGAAGCTCCCAGGAGGTCGAGGTCGGCTGGGGTTGGCCTGCGAAGCTAACCAGGACCGGGGAGCAGAGGCCATTTTCTCTATGTTTCTCTTCATTTTTTAAAAACAGCCTTTACAAAAATGATTACATATGATTTCTAGAACATCGCATCCTTAAATATTCACAGAAACAGTGGAAAATACAGGGAACTCCTTCATGTAAAGCAAAATTTGAATGAAGTTAAGACTCAGCAGACCCTTTGTTACACACTTTCCTCTCAGAAAAAGAGGAAAAGTGGTTGAGTTCTACCTTTGGGGCCTTGCTACACTAGCATAATAAAAGAGCATGGGAAAGATACATAAATTCCTTGCCTGACTGTTTGACAGACGGGGTACCTTTTGGGTCACAGGATCTGGACATGCTGATGCACATTCTGTAAACTGAGGTCCCTCAGTGTCCCAGTGTCCTACTCCTATACTGCAGCAGATGGCTCCAGAATATGTTTGGTCCAACTGCTCTAAATGCACAGGGTTAACTGTGACCAGCTGGCCTAGGACACAGCATTTAAATACTGTTGTGAGGAAGCTAACTTACTTCCTTCCCCTCAGCCCAATCTTTTCTTACAGGACTTACTGTAAACCTGGTTGATTTACCTCTACAGATGCCAGCAGGCCCCAGTGTCCTGTGAAATTAATTGTTTAAGGTGTTTTGCTGAAAAGGAAAATGTACTGATTCACACATCTGAAGACCACCTGAAGCTTCGCTAACACCCACATGCACCAGAGAAAGCTCAATTTTCAAACTACAATTTTTTTTGTTTGTTATTCCTGTTTTTCACCTTCTACCTGCAGCCAGGATTCTGTTCCATTTGAAGCTTTCCAAACCGTCCCTTAAGGGAAGGGAGTACAGAAAAACATTTTCAATACCTGTGCACATCTAATTATAACACTAACGCTTGTGACCCTTTGCAGAGTCTTGGTTACCATTAAATTAAAATTTGTATAAGAAAAATTATGTGGCAGTAAAATAATTTAAGCAAGAGATGTTGACTCACTGCCCTACTGTCAGTCCCTAGACTAATCTAAATCCAATATGGAGAAATCAGGTAGAGATCACATCTCACAGCCATGTTCCCAGTCACTCAAAAGATCACTCGTTAGTTTGTATGATTTGATGCAGAAATAAGGTATAATATTCCCATTTTGGTGACTGAAAGACTGCTAAGAAAAACAGGAGGAACGGACAATGAACATTACTAGTCTTAAGAAAAATTTTCCCATTTTCTGAATGAGTGTTTTAGGTCCTGGTAAGAGAAGTGGCACGATGAATCCACCACAAAAAGAGAGGTGACAGTCCCAAGGTGAGTATGAGACCAAATCTTACTGCATGGAAGGCATGAAGCATTGACTGATACAGACATATAAGAGTAGAGCTTTTTAACCCCTTTGCTTCTGAATTATAGGCAAGGTGCTCAGGAACTAAATTGCCTAAAGCTTAGAATTCAGCTGGTTGTTTGTAGAAACAGGACCAAAGTCACTGACAGACTGTAGTCACAAAACTAAAGACTAGGTGAGACAAGGTTTTAAAAGCCAGTAATATTTTGCAGGCATTCTGGCCCAGGCGTAAGCAGAATAGGATTTTTCAGGACTTAAAGTTTGGAATTTGAGGGACAGATTTCATCTACATGTGCTTTCAGATCCTGCAGTAAGGGCAAATGGCCTTCAAAACATGTAACATTACCGTATGTACTAGAAAAAAAGAATCTGTCTGTATTTATCAAAATAAGCCTGACATTTTTAAGTAAGAAAAATCACTGCATTTAGGATGTCAAAAAAATCCAAACTACAAAAGACAATTTTAACTACCTTATGCAGTAAAACTACAACTGCACTGTAAGCATGTCCTAACATTGACACACAGCACCTTCACAAAACTTAGTCAAGGAGTCATATTATATGGAGAATTGCAAGATACTTCCATACACTCAGAGAACGGTAAATCTGTGCAGGAATAAAACTGGCTTACAAGTTAATGATCTGTTATCTGTGATGTGCCCCAAATGAAAAATAACAGATGGCTCTTTCATTACTAATCTTTGTGCTCACCAATGCTTGAGCACAAGCTCTTCAGTCAAAGCAAATAAGACTGACCTTACTCTAAGAAGTACCCAAACATCAGCTGTCAGGCAACTGTTGCTGACTCATCTTGACTGAAGGAAGCAAAAGCGACATGATTTCATCCAAAAGAATTGATGGCCTATTGTCCAAGACCAGTGTAAATTGCATCCCAACAGATGAGGAAAAATCAAAGGGGAACCAGCCTAGTGTTTGAAACAAGGTTTTTTCTGCTCTTTCCTCATGACCATCCGTCCCAATACCTACCACCATTTCTAGTACCATCCCAATATCTATTTCTTCAGCTCTCATTAGATTTGTACTATAAACCATTGTGTATTATAAAATTTCCATTAAATCCTATATTTTTAGTCAAACTTTATGCTTAAGTAGACAGTTTGCTCCTATAAGCAGTTTTTGAAAGCAGAATTTTTACCATCTTGGAAAGAATTATAAGCATTTAACCCTTGAAATGAAAAAAAAAACCAAAACAACCAACCAATAATGTAAGAAGATTCACTGCTTTGAGGCCATGACAATGTATGTTTTAGTAAGGAATTCAGACTGAAGAAATGGTAGAAGAAGCAGATGAGTGTTAGATACAGGCATAACTAGGTGAGATAGCTTATTTTAAGTAACCCAAAGGTAAGCATAATCAGAATGACTCATTACGAGTATAAGTACAGACCTATATGCATCCCAGCTAGCAGCAGTTGTTGGCTTAATATAGCAGCTAAAAAAAAAAAATTGAAAGCTTTTAGTGAGACAAAACTTGTTAGTTTTCAGTGAGATAATGATTTACCGTGGGTTTCAACATTTTTATTCAATTTAGTTTGTATTTGTTGAAATAATGCCATTAGTCAAACAGTAAACTCCCTATCACTGCATAACCCATTTTTATATTGCTGGATAAATCTCTAGGTATCTCAAAAACACAGTTTATTTTAGTTCCAAAAAAATTGCTAATTCATAACAAGTGATGGATCCTCTGATACAACTTACAAGTATGGTAGGTCATGTTCCCTCCTTAAAGAGTAGCTATGGCAAAAGTTTCTTATTATAGAGCACAGAGATCTGTTCTGGAGTATCCATAATGTTTCAAACTTTTTCCTCCTTTTTCTTAATTCAAAATAAACATTTACCAAAGTCTCTAAATGGTAGAAAGTCTGGATCTCAAAGCAGCCTAGAAAAGTCTGTATCAGATGATACTAGGATGTTTTGCATTTGTAAACTTCAGACCCCTGCAGTAAAAATGTCTATCTTCCTTGCTTTTCAATTATGATTTACGTCTGAAAAAGAAGCCCAAGGAAGAGGTCTTCATCGCCTTTTTAGAAGAGCAAATAAAAAAGGAAAGAAAAACCAAACCAAACCAAACCAAACCAACAACAAAAAATAACAACCTACATCATTTAAAAAATATAGATAAAAAGCCCAAAAGGTTCTTCAATAGTTCTCAGGAGCTATAAGGAGGTTCAAGATGGGTACACTTAGTTTACTCAGCAATTAAAATTATGTATCTAGCAGATATACCTCACCGCATTCCCTAATGTATTAACAGTATCATCACATTATACATTATATAATGAGGAATTTTTTTAGTATTATTCTCTCTATGTTTTTCTTTGAAGAAAGTGGTAGAAGACTCATTTAAAGGTACAGTGGATGACATCCAAGTGCAAATAGGATTTCAAGATGAATGATTGCCATCTCAATAATTTTCCAAGAGAGAAAGTGAGGGAAAAGATGGATGATTTGGTTTGCTCTTGGATATAAAAGTCAGCAGCATGTCATCAATAGATTTCGATAATAAGTGCTGAGAATATTTTCCCATTAGCTGGGGTTTTTTGTTACCCATGTCTGACTAAAGCAACAGATAAAGGCAGCTCATGGCATATTTCAAGTCACTTCATTTGGGAAACTGAAGCAATTCTGTACTCAAAATAACACAACATCCCCTCAAAATACCCAGTTTCCAGCAAAAAACCCCATGTTTTTAAGTACTGCAAGTACTAAGTATGGCAATGCAAAGGTTATACAGATTGTGACTTTTACAGGTAAGCCACTGTGTTAAAAAAAAAAAAAAAGGCTAGTCTCTTTTTATGTCTCTGTTTCTGTAAGTGTGCTGAAGATAAATATAGAAATTATAGGATGACATTGAAAGACATTTACATGACACACTATTTTAGCAGCTATTATGTTTTAGGAAAGTAGAGATGACACAGTCATTACTTGTTTGCATATATTGAGAAACAAATCAGCAGAAAGGGAAAGCAAATACAGTAAAACACTATGGTACAAAGTGGTGTTTCCACCACGTTACCAGGTGATAATAACTCAGAGCTGCCCGCTCCCAGCTGAATAAATTGTCCACAGTTTTTCTCAGTTACTAACTGGCAAGGTTTTACTGAAGCAAATTGATCTGTTTCCTGTATAAAGATTGAAAAAAGGCATTACTCTGCAAAAAGCTTTACTAGCATTTTAATTCAAAGGATTTCATTAAGGAGTAGCATTTACTTAAATTTCGAATTTTCAACTTCCCGTCTTGAATTCAGCAGAAGTAGTAGACTTGAGGAATTAAGTTAGTTTTACTGTCTGATAATTCCCTTAAAATGTTCTCATAAGCATCAAATCAAATCCAGTCAAAATACATTATCTTCACCCTTTTCTTGTAGAAAACTCAAAAAGGTCCTTAAGAGATTATGTCCTTAATAAATAAAATCTAAGAGCCTCATACAGCCCTTCCTTCTCTGGAAGGCTCTTTAAGGAAAGTAACTCACAGCACACAGGCCATACCCATTTTCACACTACTTAGTCCCACATAAAAACTTAGCTCATAGAGGGAAAAACACATTTGAAATATATCTCCCAGAGTTAAATTCTCTGAAATTTTCTGATCATACTTTATTTTTTATTTAATAAACAAAGTTGAAATTTTTTGAAGAAGCTGACAGTTCTTGTGAAAATGAAGTTTACCTAATAGTCTTATTTTTAGGAAAAAGAAAAAAACTTAATCAGAAATGGAGTTTTACCACAAGTATGTCAACTCTGCTTGTTTAATCCCATCTACCAGCCTGACTGAAGATGGTCTGTGAATCAATTTCCAGAGAAGTTCTGTGCCAAGTGAAAAGAACCAGAATCCACTCCCCCATCCCCAAAATCCAAAATACAACTTCTATCCAAATGCTGAGGGGGAAAAAAAATCCTGAAACAATCTTTCTTGAAGACAGTTGTTTTGTGTCCGTAAAAGAGACACATCTCAAGCTCTATAGTCATCATGTATGCTACAAAGTAAAGGACACAAACTGTACTATTATAAAGTGGAAAATGTGTATGGGTCATCACCTTCCAACTTCTCCTATGGCTATGGTCTTAATTAGGATGAAATACAAACCAGAATCCTAAAAAATAAGGAGGGAAAACATCCTCTTGGGGCCCTGATTTATATGCAGCTTAGAAATTTAATAGTGTGGAGGAGTCAGACTTTTCCAATAACTAGAAGTCATCACTAACTGATAAGGGATTAACATGTGATCCATCCAGCTCCTGATATAACACATAATTTCAAAATGAAGCTCCACTGAGAAATCTAAAATGAAGACCATGGGAAAAATAAGTTCAAGAAATTAACAGACAGCTTAGGAAGACTACAAGAGCCATTTTAAAAGAATGTTGTTTTAAACTGCATTATCTCTTTTAGACGAGGTATGAGATGGTTGGAGAAATGTTTATTTATACAAGCATGTAGATTTCACAGACTCAAAAATAAAACCAAAAAAATTTATACATTTTTAAGTCTGGAAAGCATGCAAAATTATTGCAATAAGTGGACTTTCTGGAATTTGCCATGATCTGTGCTTCAGTTTAAAAAAGAACCATGGAAATGATCTGGAGAAAATGTTCCATTTTGATACCAGTGGACACAGAGAACTAGAGAGGGAAGGGAAAGGCATCTTTAAGATGTCAGTTTTCCAGGGATTTTGCTTTTGGCTAGCTGCAGAGATTTCGAAGTTTATCCTTTCTTTTTCCTTTTCAATGTTTTTTTTGTTTTGTTTTGTTTTTGGTTTTGGCTTGTTTTCTGTTTTGTGGGGGTTTTTTGTTTGGTTGGTTTTGGTTTTGTTTTTTGGCATGCGGGATATAAGCACAGTGGGTAAAAGTTTATTCCCTAAAACAAAAATAAGTAAAAATTTAATGACCTATGAAGAGGACACATAAAGAAAAGCTCTCAAGATGAGCGGCAGAATCATAACACAGCGTAATTAGAAGGCAGTTGAATCAACTTTACCTATTTGGCCCAGATTATTAACTGAAAATTAGTTTTTCCAGTACTGTGAGTCACATATCAAAGTTTTCCAATTTCCTTTTCAGTGGCATGGATAATCCCCAGGAAGCTTCTGCCGAACACATGCTTATTCCAGAAGCTGCAGCAGTTAAATAACAAGCTAAGACAGCTGGGTTCAATTTAGGTTGAGGATTACTCATACACGCAAAAAGATAACCACTGTTAGGCTGGTGAAAGCCACAACTGCTGCCATTACTGAAGCCCATTGCTATGACTAGCTTTCTTTCTATTTAGAACATTAAGGAAATATTTCTAAAAGGCTAGTGTTTTCCAGTGGAGGAAAATACATTATTTTCTAAACAATGACAATTCTTTATAAAAAATAGTTACTATTCTTAATGCCCCTTTTAATCTCTCCTAAGGAGGTTAAAAGCATAGAAATTTGACATTCTCAGCTTTTGCAGAGCATGCCTTGTCTGTATTTTACTCTCTAACTGGTTTGTTATTTTCCATCTAAAATCTTTGTATATGAAGTATAGACTTTGTGAAGGAACTATTATTATAGCCAGTAGTATAATTTTTTTCCTATCTAGATCAAAAATGCATTCTGGTAGGAAATAAGTTTATTCAAGGGTGGATATACCCTCCAAATCTAAGTAGTTCCATTTTCTAGCTCTCTGAATTTCAATGTCTATATAGTCCTTTCCTGTGAGAAATCTCAAGTGGTGGTTGTACAGTGACTTGTACAAAAGCACTAGAAGATTAACTGCTGTATTTTTGGTAGGATATTTGAAAAAAACCTTTATTCAAATTACAAGTCCTAGAGTTTCATACGAGTCCATCTACTTTTCACTACAATCTTCTGATTTTAGGGGGATTTTTTTTTCACAATCTGAATACAGTAAGGAAGACACCAGATTCTGCTGAAATAGTTAAGAACAGCTTATGGTAAAACATGTTCATTGATTACTCATATTTGACTCCAAATATTTTCCACCTGGCTCTCTACACTAGACATTTTAATTTATCAAGAGTCTACTTCAGTGTGTAGGCTTCATCCTACCACAGGTAACTCCTCAGAATATTTTGACACAGCTGAGAAAGAAAAAGTACCAATACTGTTGCAAGACTATCCAACTGCTTGATAGCAGTTTGATTTATTTGTTATTTGTACAAGATATTTACAAATATTGGAGTGACTGAATGAAACTGTTCTATGGCTAAAGCAACAGCTCCACACAAAAATGTGGCTCCTCCTTCATTAAAGCCTAAGTAATGGCACCTTTTTATATATAGGCAGAACTTTGTGACATCTTGAGCTTCTTTACCTTTTCACCTCTTCACTGCTTATTAATATTTTACTTTTTCATGCAATCATGATAGTTACTTTTGGAATATCTTATCTGTGAATCGTATATCTCCATGCTTGCATGCTGGTAACTTGTATTCAAAGCACCAATTAATAAGCCAGTACCTTAAGAATCAGAGTCCATAACAAGTTAGAATGACACCTCAGTGCAGTTGCAGCTTGCAAAGTTTCCATACATTCATTAATGGAAACAAGTAGTCTTTCCTGTACTAATTGGTTTCTGGGTTTGTATTTGAGAATCACTAAAATTACAGGATTATAATAATTTTTTTGTTACAAATTCTTACTTTTCATATTTAAGTTCTAGTGGCATTTCCCTGGAAACAATGATTTTAACATCATCTGTGTAACATAAGCTTTTCAACACAAGAATGTTCTCTTTCAGATGGAAAGTGGTATATTCATAACACAAATAAGCACTTGAAATCACAGCACATGAAGCTTACAGGTAAGCCTTCAAAGGTAAGCAATTCACTTCTATTTAAATATTGTACTTTCCCAATGCACACTAACATTACAGCTATGAAAAGTTCATCTGTCAAAACCTGATGAATATAATTTCTAAAAGATCTGAAATCTTTTGAAACATTATTTACCATCTATAAGTAGCTGCAGGAAGGGCCACTGTTCTATTATTGATCATGGCTACAATGGAAATAATCCTGGGAAAAAGAAAAGTTTGCTGTACACTAGTAACTTGCTGACTATTGGTTAACCGGTTTTATTACAGTAGCAGGCTCTCAAATTTTTTGATCTGCCACAGTAGTCACATTGGTATTGTGATCTGCAGCTGAAGCATCATTTTCTAATAGATTAGGAACCAGGAGAAATTACTCAAGTGAATGGCAAGAGCCAATAGACTTAAAAGGACATTGTCAAGGCTGATACTTGTATTGTCACAGAATCAATTAAGCTGAAAAAACCTCTGAGATCATTGTTCAACCTGTGACTGAAGATCACTGTCAGGTAGACCACGGCACTGGGTACCATATTCAGTCATCCTTAAAAACCTACAGAGACAGTGACTCCACCACCTCCCTGGCCAGCCTATTCCAATGCCCAATCACCTTTTCTGTGAAGAAATTCTTCCTACTGCCCTACCTAAACTTCCCCTGGTGTACCTCAGGAGTATATTCTCTCCTCCTGTCGTTAATTGCCTGGAAAAAGAGGCTGACCCCCACTCAAGTAGTAGTTAGGCAGATAAGGTCACCCCAAATCTCCTTTTCTCCGGGCTAAACAATCCTAGCTGCCTCAGCCATGCCTCACAGGACAAGTCCTCCTAACCAGCCTCATTTCCCTTCTCTGGATACACTCCTGCATCTCAGGGTCCATCCTGAATTGCGGGGCCTAGAACTGAACACAGGATTGGAGGTGTGGCCTCACCAGTGCTGGGTAGAGGGGGAAAATCCCTGCCCTGCTCCTGCTGCTACAGGCCAGGATGCCATTGGCCTTCTTGGCCACCTGGGCACTGCTGCCTCATGTCCATGTCACCAACACCCCCAGCACCTCTTCTTCTGGGCCACTTTTCAGTCTCTCTGCCCCCAGTCTGTGGCACTGCCTGGAGTTGTTGTGGCCAAAATACAGGACCCAGTGCCTGGCCCTGGCTGAATGTCGTGGCACTGGTCTCCAGCCTGAACAGATCCCCTTGCAGAGCCTTCCAGCTCTCCAGCAGAGGAACACTTCTGCCCAACTTTGTGTCATCTATGAATTTATTGAGGGCACACTCACTCCCTTCATCCAGATAACCAATGGAGGTATCAACAAGAACTCAGCCCAGAATTCCTTAGGGAATGCCACCAGTGCCTGGATACCAAGAAAATTTACCACCACTGTCTAGGCCTGGCTGTCCAGCACAGCCATCATAACAGAATGAAGGCTGTACCTGTCCTTTTCCAGGACAGTGCTGTGGGACTTGGTGCCAAAGACATTGCTGCAGTCCAGGCAGACAACACCAACAACCTCTTCTTCATCATCATTACAGTACTGCAATGTCATAAGATGCTGTGTTTGCAAGAAACATATTTCAGAAACAGTGATTTTTCAAAATGTGTACAATCATAAGGCAGTATATACCAAGCTGGAGAGAAATAAGTACTGAAAAACATTTCCATATAAAATCTTCTTGCAGGAAAAATGTCTTTAAACAGCATCCAAGCACTATAATATCTTTCCATACCTATTTTTCACTTTCTTTTAATTAAGTGCAAAAGTCTTCTAAGCAGTCTTTGATTACTTTAAGAAAATACTGAAGCTGCTTTAAAAACCAGTGCTTTATAAAGAAAACAAGATAAACTAACTGCAGAAGGAATACAAAGTTTATAAATACCTATAACAATATTTGATTTCAGTTCAGTTTTTTTAAACAGATTTTTTTAAGCATCAAAGGGCACTGCTCAAAAAGCACAAAGCAAACAGCGTAAATCCCGTCAGGGTTAAATTTCGGTAATGCTCTTTAAGTCAACTGTTCAGAAATTCAGGTTTTGATTACTGAATACTGTATCAGCTTTTGGTAATGATAATTCTCAAATATTTAAAAATGTGTCTCACCAAGGTACATGAAAGTTTAGGAATTGTAAAACACTGATAACTACTATATCACCTTTTCTCCTTCTATGTAGGTAGCATTACAACTTAAAAAAAATATGGAAAAAAGGACTTATTCCAGATGCCTTGGCTTCTTAAGAGTTGTTCTTAGCATCTTTTATAGAGATCCATATGAAATGGATGAGCTGTTTCAAAATAAATGGATAAACACAGGCCATGACAATAGTGCTATAACACAAGCTCTGCACAGCCAGCCCAGGACCAGCTGAGACCCCAGCCTATATTTGTGGGGCATTACATAACCTATGGGTAAGCCATACAGAGCCTATTGTAGCTGTGACTTAATACAGTCTTAACATCCTATCAGACAAATCAAGAAAATAAAAGTAGCTTGTACTGCTTTGTGAGCTGACAATAAATCAGTTCAGGAGGGTAATGGACAAGGCTGCCAAACAATGGCTCATAAGCCAGAATTTCTCTGATCAGGCAACCTCCTGCACACTGATCTGCTGCCCATGCCTCCCGGGACACTGCGTTACATAACGACTGTAATACTCTTAAATCAACTGGAAAAGGCCAGACACGGGGTGAAGTGTGTCTCCTGTGCCCCCCTTCTCCCTGAGTGCTCATAAGTGATGGTAACTGAAGTTTGTTAAGTGGGGGCCTGAACCGATGCTGAGCTGAAATCGCTAAGCAGCCCCAGCTGCCAGGGACTGCAGCGTCACTCCCCAGAGATCAGCCCTTGCTTCCTGATGCCTCACCTCACACCAAAACCAGGCAAAACCGTGCTCACAGTGCAAGACTCAGGAAACAAATCTGATACAGGCAGACATCAAAGGTGCCATCTTTAAAACATTCCTAACAGTGCTGCTGTGCTGCTCAACACCCTAAAAATAGACCAATGTGGGTCTTTGAGAAGCAAGTTTAAAAGATTTCAGCATAGCTGCAGGAACTTCTAGCAGAAGAGAACACGTTAAGTAGTGCTACTGACACAGTTACAACAGCATATTTGATTGTCTGGAGATGAGGATGCTGACAAACTCTTTACAGCATAAATATGTTTTAAGTACAGCTCATCAGGAACTGAATGACTTGTGCCTCTTAGAAAAACAATGGCGATATTTTTTTTCTGTTGTCAGCATCCCAGCTTGAGCTAGCTACAAAGAGTACAACTACTTTTTGAAGGAATGAACAGAATGAATCAGCTCTGATCCAGTAACAATGGCTCTCTCCTATCCTCTGTCTCTGCATCGTGTAAACTGACAATAAACCCAGACAGGGAGCCTACAGATCCAAGATTAACCTAAACCATCTTGCACCTTTAGTAACGGATGTTCCTCATTTAGACACCCAACAGTCAGCCTCAGCAGTAATCGCTATTTAAGCAGGAGTCAGAGCCAAGGTTTCTGGCTGAGACTGTAATAAGTCTTTCTGCTTATATGCATATAAAATTAATTGACCACTTAAAACTAAAAAGGTGGTATTTTCATTTCAAAATATAGTCCTGAATGTCGTGTTTATCCATTCATAGCCAGAAACGCAGAGAGAGGTAAAGTATTCCAGAGGACTCCTTTTTCTTTAGTGACTCTTTGCAGGAACCAGTTTATCTGCAAATTCCCAAGTGCTTCTGCTTTCAAGCTATATGGCAAGAAGGTCAAGTAACAGCAAGGATAAGGACTTGTAGATGTTTTCTCTCTATCCTGAAAATGCCATGTCTGAATGGCAAAGTGTTACTAACTTTCTATGCCTTTGCCAGAGTGTGAGGTTTGAATGGAAAATAATATTGAACAACTCACTTACACTGACCATGTCACTGTCACCCTCAGGGAGCATCAGTTCACGTAGCTGTTCAAAGCACTAGCCACTCTTGTAGTCAACTCCAGCCTGTTGCAACACTGTTATGTCTTGATTTACTTCTCAAAAAGTCTGACTTTTCTTCTCTTAGCATATGATGTTTCCTGCTAATCAGTACTTTTCCAGTGCCTTCTCAGTGGACTCCTGTCAGAGGAGTCCAATGGAAAGATGGAACAGAGAAATACAAGACAGCAGTTCCTTAAGTGTCCCTCTTTTAGTGGGCATTTTAAATATATCTGAATGGAAAAGGAATGTAAAATAAATAGTGCTCTGCTGGAAGGAAGGCAAAAGTAGACTAAAGACAAACTTCTCCACAGAGAGCTCTTCCTTAGGCTAAAATATAAAGAAAAGCGAGCGCTGAAAGTAAGTGAAGCTTCTTTGAAGGAGAGGTCACAGAGGAGCAATATTCTCTGGGACTCCAGCACACAGCACACTCTGTTCTGGAAACCACAGGTTTGATGGGAGTGCCAGAACAGGTATCACTGTTCCAATGTCAGTGATGCCTGCACAAGCAAGCAGAAAGGAAAGAACAGTGGGAGATTCAATTTTCAAATCAGCAATGTTCTGGGGAAGCCTAGAAGAAATGTGACCTTGAAATGTCGCACAGACAAGGATCGTTACCATAATGATGCAAATTTCAGGTCAGTATTGGCTTCTACGCTGAATATCTTTTGCAGTGTTTTGCAGTGTACACCTTTTATAGTGTTTCTCTACCTTTGGACAGCAGTAAATCAGAGCTCATTTAACCCTTAGTTCACTGATAATTCCTCTACTTGGCATAGCAACTACCTAAATGTCGAGTATTCACACTGAGAATGAGGTTAATTTTGAGTATGACTGAAATGTCAAACGGACTTTTCTATATATAGTACAATTACAAAGTCATTATTTTTTTATGCTTTTGATCATTCAAAATACCCTGCAAAGTATTCCCACTTACGTCTTAATTAGCTATGCCATTCCAACAAAACATAGTTATCTTGAATCTCACATCCAGATTGACTTCAGATTTCTTCCTTAGGTCTCCACATAGTGGAGCCTTGAACAATGAACAATTCCTTTGATGGTGCTTGATTATGTAGAGTACTCAAAAGAAGGTTAAAGTTATTTACCAAATTAAGTCTGATTGGGCCTGTTGCAGAGTAAAACATGCAGTACAACAGTCACTGCAGCTTAGCTGTGTTGTGGCATTTTGATAATGAGCACCACTGATGGTCTCAAAGCCTGATACGTGTCAGATCTTTAGCCATCATCACATCACAAAGGCACTCTCATCACACAAAACAAGACTGCTATTGAAAGACTAATTGTTATCAGTGTAATTTCGATTGTACAGTAAAAAGTATTTGTCTATTACCACACATTACTCCTTTCTGAACTAATTGTTTGCTACCATTTCCCAAAGTTACTTATGTGAACATCAGGGATTCTGAACTAATTGTTTGCTACCATTTCCCAAAGTTACTTATGTGAACATCAGGGATTATTCTCGTGTGTCAGAAGTCCTTATAAAGACTGCATCTCCACCTGGAAATGCATCAGCATTTTTCCTTCCTCAAAACAACCCAAAAAATGCATTTTTTAATCCCAGCATTTTTTTTTAGAATGTTTTTGTTGCCCTTTTAGTCAGCCTAGAATGGAAATATGAATTTCAAAGATGTCTTTGTTCCAATGAAAAAGGTATTATTGATATGAAAGGACTTACTCAATATCTCTCTTTTAGTAGAATTAAATCCCTAGTTCTGATATTTGCACACCTAGAGAGCTTCTACATGAGGTGCTGAGAAAAATAATAATAAATACTATTATTTAATTTAAAATGCCGGTGAGGTTCCATTTACCAGCCTAATCCTAACTGTTGTGCTCATCATTAACCTGGTTTGCCTCCTAACAACAGTATTTTCCAGAGTGATACTCCTTGAAGCCTTCTCCTTCTTTTCTCTCAGCAGTGATTCTGCTGTCACTTGCATCCCTGATGGTGATGGAGTCCCCTCACTTGGACATCTGAACCCAAACTGATGTTGCTGCAGCATGAAGACTTCAGGCAAAGGTCCAGATGGGTATGGTCCTCTTTGCCACTATGGAAGGAGAGACAGAATTTTTCAGCAGGTAATCCCCTTTGCTCTTACAACACTACACCCCTACTTGCTCACAAGTAGGGCCATTCTTGCTCTCAGAGCCTTTCACTTATAAATTACTATATAAGTAAATCAGAGTGCTTAAGAAAGAAGAGCAGAAATTAGTGAAACACTGGCTTACAAACGGCTTGAAACACAAACTGAAACTTCTGTTCCCCAAACAAATTCTTATACGTACTTTATTCTATATCCTCTACATCTCATTGACAGATGTTGCAGTTTATAAATAATTGTCAAAAATTTTGTGAAGTTTGTATTTCTTAACAAAACTGCTCCATTCTACAGATGGTGTTAAAACACTACTCCTGTATCATCTCATTAGCAAGAACCATCTCTACAAGACAAATTAGCCAATGGTTCCACCAGCAAAAAGAAGAAACACTGAATTAGGAACTTAACAGTCAACTTGTATTTCATATGGACATAAAAAAGCATGCTCAATCTCCCAGATATATCTGTGCTTTGAGTATACCAAAAGATTAACAAAGCTTTAACTATTGCTCAATTATCACTTAGTAGTGAAGTGTTATAAACCTTTCAGTTTGACTTATCTTTTCCCTCAGAATCACAGAAAATTACAATAGCAAGAAAATTACAATAGCAAGAAAATTACAATAGGCATTATCACTGGATTTATTATTTCATAGCCTCACCAAATTTTGAAAGTATTTGGGTTTTGAATATTCTTTAACATTGATATAAATCTGATGTAGCTTAAGAACCACTTACTTGAGAACTCAAGTTCAAAGCAAATCAATCTACAGAACTTGAGACAGAAAATTAATGTATTTTCTTTCATAAATTATGTAAAACAGAAGTTCTATTATACATTATGATAACTGAATAATAAAAAATAGGGTACTAAGAACTCAAAATGTCCGTATGTTTTCTGCTGTTGGATTTAATTAAGCTAGAGAAAGTGCCTACACATAAATGTTTGATATGTTGTGTATAAATATCTATGCCACAAACTTCTGCTTACTTCAATGCTACATCCTAGCCTTAAACCAAAACCTTAAACCTAGATGCAAAATCTGAAAACATAACTGAATGTTTCAGAAAACCTCCTATTTTGTCAGCTGCATGGTACCCAAAGACCAGGCCCTGCATCCTCCAAGAACCTGAACATCTGTGTTGATCCCCGTGACACAGGCTGACACTACACCTCTCAGAAGCCTCCTGCAGCCCAGTCTTCCCTGCAAGCTACTCACAACCCATTATTGCTTCAGGCCTTTTGACCAGCACGTGTAACACTACATGACCAGACTCCTGTCCTTCCTTTTTCACACCCACCATTCAGGCAGATCTGCACTGCATACTCACCCTAACCAGCTAAGTGTTGGCTGGGAACTGACCTGACTCCTGGCCTCCAGACCTCTGCCAAAAGAAGCCATTCACACAGAAACAGCAAAGCAATTTTTTCTTCTACAGTTCATTTTATTTGTAAGGGCTTCATAATGGCTTTAATCCCAGCATGTGTTTAATAGAGCAATCACAGTTATTTACACTAATATTTCCATACTGGTACAGTGACCCTTCTTTTGCTAGAGCCTCCTTTTCCCTCTGGCACCGAACAACACCCTACAGGCAGAGTATCGGCAGCTGACTGTCACTCAGTGCAGAAAAAAATGCTATACATTTGTTTTTATAAAACTACTTCATTGGAGTCAAGAGATCACCCAGCACAGGTGAGTCATCATGGAAAAACAATTCACACACTAGAACTAGAAGAGGTGAGATTTAATGCAAATTTTATAGAGGACTCAGGAAAACTTTTTTTAACAGTCTCAAGAACTGGCTAAAGAAGTTTTATGCTTCTTTGTTGTGAATGTAAGTAGTTAAAACATGTTATATAATGGAGAGGATGTTATGTATAGCACTTAATGAAAGTATTCATTATGCATGATTAATATACCCTCTCTCACAGTAGCCTGCTAGACAAAATGTCCAGCACACAGCTAGGAAAGTCTATAACACATTGGGTTAGAAATTGACTGGTGGGTAGGGCTTACAGTAAATCATGTCATGTCAGGCTGGCAGACAGTCACTAGAGGGCTTCACAGGCCTCTGTTTTAGGGCCAGTGATCTTTGGTGTTTTTATAAATTATCTGGACACAGAAACTGAAAGTATGCCAAGTACTTTGCTGATGTTACTAAAAGAGGAAAAGCTGTGTGAACTTCCTCGGACATGGAGAGGACTTACAGAGAGAGATATGGATAGAACCAGAGAGCTACATGAAACTGAACAAGAACAAGTGGTGGGTTTTCTACTTGTGGTGGGGTAATCCAGGGTGTATGTATAAGTTGGGGGATAACAGCTTGGAAAGCATCCCCACTGAAAAACAAGAGGGTGTTTGGATTGATGGCAAGCTGAATATGAGCCAACAGCACCTTTCCGGCCAGGAGGGCACCTGTGTTCTGGGGACCCTCAGGTACAGCATCGCCAGCTAGGCAAAAGAAATTATTGTCCCTCTACTCTGTGCTGGTGCAGCCTCACCTCAAGTTCTGTGTGCAGTTCTGGGAGCTCAGTTCAAGAAGGACATCAAACTATTGGAGTGGGTCCAGAGGAAGGTGACCATGGGGCTGAAAGACCTTCAGACAAAGACTTACAAAGAGCAACTGTTGTCACTTATTGGGAAGGTCATTGTCCCAGTGTCAACACAGGGAAGAAAAGACCATTTTACTGAGTCTACGGAGGAATTCACTTTGATTATGAAACGTCTGTGATTTTTTTAACTTTGAAATCTTGCCATTTTATTTACTATTTTCATAAAAGTTTCAGAACTTGGAGGCAAATTATTTACTTTAAAATATCTACTTCACGGAGTTTTAAACTATACATTTGCCCCTGCACATCTTGAAATGTTTGGAATCATGAACACACAAAGTTTCAAGTCAAGAACAATGCAAACTCTCTCCAGTGTATTTTTTTAATCATGCTTTTAATTTAGCCTCTTGGTATCATAATGTCTTACCTCAAGATTTGTAAATGTTCACAGCTGATTACACTATATATCAAAATAGTACTGCTTGTCTCATTCAACTCCCATGATTTGCTACTTGCATATAAAACATAAAATATTAATTATCACTTCAGAAGGCACTTTCATCCCTTGATTTGAATGCTCAAGCTTAAGATTACTACAAACAGCTTGAAGATATATTTTCTACTAGCATCCGCATCTGCCCTTTTGTTTATGTTTGCAGCATGCATTTATACAATGGATGCACCATTTTCAGATATTCTGCACTGGTCAGAAGGTGATGACTGCTAGTCATCTTCTCTGATGTACCACTTCATCCCCTGAAGAGGAACTTCAGATTACCAGGGGTAGGTATCTGTGTCTAAATGCCTCGTATGCTGATACACACATCATATGGTCATATACACAAAAGTACATATCTCCTTTGTCTGAGTATTACATCCACATCCTTAATGGCTGGGACTGCTTGATACATAATCATATACAGATATGTGAATAGGGATGCACCACAATAATTTCACTGCTAGTTCCCCAAGGACAAATAAACCAGAACATGAAATGAAAAAGGCTTGCATGACTACAGGGAGACTCAAATTGGATTCAAGAATTTCAAATTCATCTCCAAATGCAGAGAAGCATAGACTGACTCACAGGTTTTTCCACAGAGAACGAGTATGTGAAATTAGCAGGAAAAATTCAGGTTATGTGGGCAGAAGAAATGCTAAAACCCCAAATACATTTGTAGTGTAAAAGAGCAAGTACAAGTAATGTATTTATATGGCTCCTAAGAGCTTCACAGCTCCTGAGAGAGGGTGAGAACCTAAAGAGAGAAAGAGTAATTGCCACATACACTTCACCACAGAAGTAGACAAATACTAAGCCATCTGAACACAGGCAAAGCTGAGTTAGTCTCAGGGGGACAGCAACTTTTCATGAAATCACTCAAGAAATCAAGACACAAAACTGTGCATACCATGTTAGTGTATACAAATGTTCAGTGTGAAGGAAGCATATAATAAAGTATCTGTCACAGTCTGGTTTTGTCTGGTTTTGGCCTCACAGCAGCAAGCACACAGGTAGGGGGCCGGGTATGTATGTAGGACTCCATTGGGATACACCAATCTTTACAGTCACTTGCAGAATCAGCTGTCTGAAGGCAAAGCAATCTCTGTTATTATTCAGACACATGATCTTGGACCTTGCTGCTTGTTGAACACTCCACTGAAAAAAATACAACACAGGTTATTCAGGTTGTGGTCTATTCCTTGGACAATTCTGTGTGATGGATTAGTTCATAATAGAGGATGAAGATCACTTGTAATGCTGCTCAGTGATGTCATTAGGTCTTATGGGAAGAAAAGTTGCAACAGCCCTAGAAACATAAGTAAACAGAATGAACAGATCTTTGTGAGAGAGCTCTCACAAAGACTATTTGCATAAGTAGAGATAAGCATTCTTTCCAGAGCATGACAGTAAAGTACACCAAGGATGACATCTACTTTAGGAAGATTTAAAAGAAAAAAACAAACTATCTACTTTACATGACTGCTCTCTGTAACAAAGAAGGTTTTCTGAAAACTTCAAAAGTCCATGCAGCCTTGAAAGTTTTGCCATGCACATGCCCCTACCAAGCAAGACTTCAGAGATCATAATGACTCTACAGAACCAGACATATATAATGACATGAGCAAAGCTATGATTAAATGCACCACATATATTAACAAAACTATAAATTCCCTGATTGATTAAAGTATTATCCATGAGAAACAGTGTTTATTGCAATTTATCAAGCTTTTGAGTGAACTTCAGGAAGTGTAGCTCAACAGCTCAAATATTAAAAAAGATGATAAATTATGATCAACTCATTCTTAGTGCTGAAAATTTACCTTTCCAAATACACTCTCTTAACTGAAATCTTCAGCTGTCCAAAGAAATTAAATAGAAGGCCTTAAAAATAGCATCAGTATAAATCTTTCTCCTACCACACACCAAAACCAGATTGTGACGCAAATAAAGAATTTGAAGGTGATTAAAATTCATGGCACTGGCTCTGATGAAGTGCACTGTTTTACTGGAAATATCTGGAAAGATAAGCCTCCAGAGGCCAGGAGGCATCATGTTCTTGAGTCTTCAGAAGGATGCAAAATCCAGGTCTTCCCATACTCACCTAAAATATTTCAGTTTCTACAATGAGCTTTTCCTTTTGAGTATAGATTAAATTATTTAGATCTTCCAGTTCCACTCACTACTTGATCAACAGCAGAACTACAGTTGTCATGTCAAGGAGAAATCACAGGTCTATCTTTGTCTGCAAAGCATGGTTTTGAAACAACATATTTCAAATCACTGGCAATAAACAGGTATGGCAGTACCATAACTCACTAGCGCTGCACGTGTGGGTAAATTAGCAAGTCAGAATTACACAGCATGTATCTTCAGCAAGACCAGCATCAGTCAAGATCGTACACCACTCTAATCATTGGGTTCTGGCTGCAAGAGAGCAATGGCTCAGATCAGCAAAATACAAAGAAATACAAAGCAAAAAAAGCAGGAAACACAGGCATTTGCCTTCAGGGCCACGTTTATTTTAGCTACCTTCTCTGGCATACCCAGAGATCATGAATTCACAATTTCCTCGTGAGTTTGAAGCTGCTTTTCCACTGTCACAACTTTTGCACACTGGTGAGACAAAAGTGATGCAAAGCAGGGAGAGGAATTCTGAGCAAAGCTTGCACTGCCAGTGCGGACCCCTTGGTTACTACAACTATCTACTGCCTATCTTATGTCTGAGTACACAGAAAAAAAAGTGATTGAGATTCCTTCACCTCTTAGGCCAACTATGGCAGACATTAAAACTTATGATGGAGCACAGAAGCAGCTCCTCACCAGCCTTGGAATTTGCTTTATTCAAACCTTGGAGATGTGAACAATCAGTGCTGCAGTAGGGTACCCAGTACCTCAGATTTCCTGATGATGACACTCCTAGACTGCAAATCAACAGTGCTGCCAACACCACCAGAGATTACTGGGAGTGTTTCAGGAGTTCCATCCTAGTCTCTTTAAAGTCATGTGTTTTCTGTGCCTCAGAAAATACAATCTAGCTCTTTAAAATGAGATGAAGGTAAAGAAACCTGCTCTGCCACATCGGTTCATTATTACACCATTTCTTAAAATACAGATTCTTGGTCCATAAATCCACATGATTTATTTCTTAGGTGGATGATGTTACTTTTCTTCTTGCATCTACCTATGCCCTGGCTTGCAAAGGAAGTTAGTAGTAGCCAATCAATTTACTAAATTTAAAACTCAAGTTAACCAATCAGCTGAACAGAGAGCTTTTCACAGCTGTCTGGAAAAAAACAAACACTAAATATTTGCATGACATAGAAAAATCCATATGGAACTGGATTACTTCCCGCAATTTTCACAAGCCTTTTGCACTGTGTGACTTTCTAATATAGACACCGCCTCAGAAGTTCAGGTCAGCTGCTACATCATTCTGTAAGAAAGCAAGAGGGAGGGGCACAATCACACACTGTCAAAGATGTGGCACACATTTTAAACTGGAACAGCTCTCAAAGGAGACAAACTTTAAGCAGACAAAAT